>CM075857.1:37954416-38189416 GCA_037975125.1 Latrodectus hesperus | reverse complement strand
TTCATAATGAAAATTTAATGTGCTTATCAATAAACTTGTAAGCATTACAACTGATGCAGTTCCGGCAATGCTAGGTATAAAAGATCGGTCTTATTGGGCTTTTAAGAGATTAGTCTCAAATTCCACAATTCTTACCGATTCACTGCATAATTCTCCGCGAAAAAAATCTAGTAACAAAATACTAAAAATATCCTGATGTCATGAAAACAGTGTTACACATTAAAAATTACTTGCACCAATGCAAAAAATCATCAACAATTCAAAAAATTCCTTTCATTGTTAGATGATTATCTAGCTTAAACGTATTAAATAAATTTTTAGATTTGTTTGATTCGATAACTGCATTTCTATAACAAAAGAAAATAACTTATTCAGAATTAAACGATGACGAATGGTTACAAGATTTAATGTTTCTGACTGATGTCATGGAAGATTTGCAAACGCTGAATTTACAATTGGCATTGGCATTGTACAATGTATATTTGCGTATATTGCATTGCACAGTGTATATTTAGCTTTCCTCTCACAGTGTATATTTAGCTTTTCAACTAAGTTACAAAATTAAAAAATAAACAATGTAAATAAAACATTTAATTAAAAATATTTGTTCCAATATTAAACAAGAAAAAATGAGTATCTATAAAAAATCTTGAAGGAATATTGACGGAGCTCCAATGTAGATTTCAAGATTTGAAACATTTTAAAACGTCACTTGATTTTTTTCTGAATCCATTTGAAATTAATGTAGAACAAGCTTAGTTTCTCATTTCCAATATAATTATGATCCAAAAAGTATCTGGAATATTAGAATTAATAGAGATACAAGAAGATCAAGCTCTACAATTAAAATATAAGTCGATACCGATTATGGAATTTTTTAAATTTGTATTAGAATTGAAATCAAAAAGGCTGTTTGTGTCGAATTATTTCAATATTTCCCCTTAAAAAGAATTGGAGTAATACAGGTAAACAACATGATCCAGAAAGCATAATACATCTTTAAGTATTGGCTGATGATTTCACTTCCATGGTAGTGCCAAAGAGTGAGAAAAAATTACGCAAAGTAGAGGAAATGGTCCATTTTAAAAAATGGTCATATGATAATTTTCTGCAAATTTCGCTAGAAAAAACAAATATATTCTTACTACTAAGTTTAAATGTGATCCACAAATATTTTGGGGAAATAACAGAGGGATAAGAAACGACACAATTATAAACTTCTAGGAGTAATAATAGACAAAAATCTAAACTTCATACTACATTTAAAATCACAGGCCAATAGAGCTATGGAATTACAGCAAAAGTTCTTGAGGATAGCAGAAAACAGGCATAGTTCACAAAGCATGTAAGGGCACAAATTCCTTGTGAAACTTTTCCTATCCTTCAAACACCAAATTTGATTGAGAAAGCTATAAAAGGAGAAATAATTCATCCTGAAGTCTTCAATATTGAGAAAAAGTAATAATACAACAGTAAAACAATATACCATATTACATTGAAGGCTACCTGACAATTTTCACAGATGGTTCAAAAAATAGAAGAAAAAGTTAGATCCGGAATGGTAGTATACTCTGAACTCGGTTTTCAAAATACTTGGAGTACTGGGCTACAACATGAGAACAAAGTATACCAAGTTGAAGTTTATGCTTTGCGAAAAGCCATACGAGTATATGTTTTACAACCTTTTCCAACAAACATCTGGTCAGAAAGTCACAAGCATGCCTTAAATCTTTAAATTATCCTCTTAAAATATTCCAATGGTAAGTGAAATGCAAGATCTCCTAGCAACAGTTGATAACACCAAGATTGTCTGGGTGCCCATCAAGTTACAGAAAGAAATGAGGCAACGAACAGATTTGCAAAAGTGGCTGCACTATCAAATCATTCTTCTCAGGTCTTACCATTACCATGTTGTCATACGAAATCCTTACTTGATAGTTGGATAATGGATCGTCGGTAGGAAGAAATGGGACAGTGGAATAACAATAAGAAATGTTAACAATAAGAAATGTAAGAAATGGAATAACAAAATGAAATAATAACAAATTCTAGCAGGAAAATTATTAACTGGACTAGAAATGAAGTGCTTTTCTTTACGGGCCATGGACCATTTCCATCTTACTCCCCCAGGTTCCACAAATCTGATTCCAAAGACTGTCCCTGTGGAAAAGAAGGCAACCCACTCCACTTTTCGACAACTTGCTCCTTAATATTATCCTGACATTTTGCCACTGGAAACTTAACTGGAAGAAGAGAATTTTGATAAACCGTACATTTAGAGCGAGATTAAATAAAACAGTTGACTTCCTAACAAACCATGAAAACTTAATTTGTTGGATTAGAAACAGCTTAGCTAAGAGCAAACCTTTACTTGTCTTACAATGATTATGACCAAAATATGGCTCGGTCTTTGTTAATATAAAATACATTTTAATAATAAAATTATTAAGTTATAATTTATAAATTTAAAATTTTTTTTATAATGAAGAATTTTGCAAAACTACAAATTATTATGTGTTAATATAATTCATCATTGACTAAATTATATTGCCATCCAGTTTTCATCCTTACAATTAACTTGTCTCTGACTGTATATTTTAAAACATTTTGTAAAATAATTATGTTCAACTATTGTGAAAGATTTTATAATGAATTTTTTATATTACTTTTACATAAAAGTCCCAGCAGCTCCCATGAAACTGGTAAAATTCCTTGGGGTTAGGTACAAGGATTTTACTGATGTCAACTGAAAAAATTTTAAATATCCAATTTTGCTGTAATTTAAGATATATATTTACAATGGTTATTCAGTGCAATATCGAGACTACATTTTGAAAAATATAATCAGTGGAAATACTGTAGACAAATGTTAATCACACTTTCTGATTTTATAACATTAAGAACACTTTTTTGTATTTAAAATTATATGATTACTCTCATACATTTTTTATTGATGCATAAATTTATATTAACTATAAGTAAGAATCCTCTATTTCCAATCATATTGATAACGTAATTTTTCTTAAAACTAATAAAAGTTCTTTCCTTTTTTTGAAAAATTTAAATACTTTCATATTCTTTGGGATATTTTAATATTATATACTGTATAATTTTCTTATTGATATTTTAATATTTTATTTGTATTTGTTTTAAAAAATCGTTTTGATGCAGCATAAGGAGAGTATTTTTTATGTTAAAATTTTCACATAGAAATAAGACATCCTTTCCTGTTGCCAACTTTTAGTAATTATAATGTATTACACATTTCAATATTTATTTACAATGATACTAAAATTAAGAGAAATCTTATTAGTTTTAAGATAAATTTGCTATATCTAATTTAATTGTAAAAGCAATAACATGTGCTTTATTTAATTCAAAAGAGGTTTAATTTTTGAATGACACAGTTCAATCTTACTTTTTATAATATTTACTATTATTTGAAGATTTTGGATCATTAAAGAGAAGATCAATGAAACAATACATATTATGTTTACTAGAAACATATAATAGATTTCAGATAAAACTTCAATATGTTTAGCTAAAATATAAGTAAGTAGGCAGTTATCTATCGTGATAATGTTTCTAAAATATTAGAATCATTACCTCGATCTAAATGGTGGTAGAAGTTTCAAACATTATTAAACTTTGAAATTATTAGATTTTATTATTTTACAAATGGCTTAATGATTTCATTGAATGTAATTTGATATTTTGAATGGTTTGGAGAGCAAAGTTAAAATGTTGGAAAAATAAAATTTGAACTCTGTAAATAACAATATAAAAGAGGTACTGTTGGAACTTGAGCTCAAGTTTATGACTTTTCTTGTTGTAAATATAACTCCAAATGTATAGCAATAAATTGTAAAAGCAATAAAAATACAGAGTGAAAAAAGTACTGATAATAAATTTTATGAAAAAACAATATCTTTGATTTGATTTTCCATTTAAAGATTTATCACTAAATATTTTGCAGTTTTCTTCCCCCACACGATATATCTCGTTCTTATGTACTTCAAAACATTCTAATCATTACATATTTATGTTTAGTTTCTTTCTTTTAGAATGGTTATAAATTAGACTTAAAACAGTCATATAGTTTCATATAAAATAGTCATATGTTTTTCTTTGGAAAATTATACATTACTCATATGAATCGAACAGAATATCATTATTTAAGCACATTTAAATCAAAGAATTCAATTGAAATAATTATATTGAATATTATTTTTATGCTATCTTTATTTATGCATAATATCAAACATAATTTGTGTATATAATAAATTAATTTAAAAAATTTATGTACGATATTTTTACTGTTGAAAACTACATCAAATCTATAATTATTTGCAAATATCATAATAATGATCAATCATGAAAAGTTTAAAAATTTTAATTTATTACCTAAAGATAAAAGAACTTTTTAGTAAAAAAAAATCATTCAGGGTTACTTTAGGTTAATTAGGAAGTTTTATTGATTTTTATGATAACACATTAGATTTTTCTTAAACAATTGCATTTTGACATAGAATATTATGATTCATGTGAATAAAATATCAAACATAACAAAATAAATATCGATAAACAAAAATCACGACAGGTCTGTTACATGAATGAAGATCTTTTAATCAAAGATATGTCAATGATAAATAGATATTACATTTTGTTTTTGATATTCGCATCTCTGTCATGAAAAAATTCTTAAAAATTTCCTTTTTCCATATTCACGTGAGTTGGTACATTTAAGATTATGTATTAACAAGTGAATAAGGTACCTTATTATTAAACTGCTTTCCAAAAAAGCATTGTGCAACAGATATCTAGAAAGTGTAAAAGTAGTTTTTGAATTTTTGAGGCTACTCTGTATACAGTTTTATTGCCTAAAATTTTGTGTGAAAAAGATAACGTGAGATTGTATACGTAATGTCTGTGAAAAATGCAGTACTATTAACAAATGATACAATTAAGTTTAAAATTTCAGAAGTTTTACATTTATAATTAAAATTTCAGAGACAAAACGAATATATATGTTAAATAGATAGCATTCTTTAAAATGGTACTGAAACTTTATAAATAAAGAGGTAGCGGGACTTTGAAAATAATCTGTAGCTAAATGTAGTAGTAAATGTTAGATGAAACGTAATTAAATCGTTTTAATGAAAGAGAATGAGAAAAACGGGAGAATCATTAGCCTTTATTTTGAAGAAAAAAATTTATATCACAAAATTACATTCTGTGTGGAGCGTTATAAAAGCAAGTAATGAGTCCTGGAATAGTGGATAAAATTGATCCAAATAACTTAGAAATCTGGAAGTAAACGCCAAAAAAAGATGTCAATATGTGATAACAGAAACCTTAGTTGTAAAGAGATAATGTAGCATATGGCTTTTTCTAGACAATTGGTAACACATCAGTCTCCTGATACAGATGCCTTACTATGCATTACTCTACTACAGTTACATTACTAATTCAGCAATTTATTAAATTCTGCCTCATCATAAATTGAATATAAGAATTTCTTTGTACAAAATTCACCAGATGGACAAACATTGATACCTGAAACTATTATTGGACCATGAAACATAGAATCTTGCCTGAAGATTCAGAACAAGTGGTTTTTCTCACGAATCCCACTTTTATTTATAATAACGATGATGGTCTCTTTGTCGTGTTTATTGGTGAACACTAACTTCCGTATTACCGAACATCATAGAGGACGAACATTTACGATTCAATAGAAATATGGATAAACTAAAAAAGCTACAACGAATTATAAGTAATCATAATATTACTTGATATAGACATATATTTAGTCTTTTCATTGTTTATAAATACCATGTTATTAGCATGATGCTTTATAAAAAGAAAAACATCCTTTAATGCGAAACAATGATTTCTACATCGTCAGCAAAAACGAAAAATTTGTGTTAATTTTAGATGTTGCCTTTAATGTTGATTCATAAATATTTTATGTCTTTCTCAAAAGCAACATTAAAAAGAAGGCAGGATAGAGAATGACGTTTCCTAATTCCATTATTAACATAAATTCTAAGGTATTTAAGTTTTTCATATTTTTATTGATATTTTTATTTCATTAGATTTGTAGATTTACGATTCGATAGAAATAGATTTCAAAGATTTTATTTTATCAATTTCTAGGAGTCATAATAATCTTTCTTTCCTCTTGCGTGTTTTTTAATCAGAATTGATATTGAACTTTTCACATAAATTTTGAAGCAATCTTTTAAGAAACATTGTAATTACCTTGCTGCATTGTATTTGTGATTAAATAAATGAAAAACTTTGGCAGTAATATTGAATGTTTTTACTCGCAATTAATTAATGGCGTATCGGAATGATATGCATATAAAAATAAATACTTAGTATGTGACATAAAATACAAAACAAATTGTTGGAGAACAAACTTTTTGGAAAAAAAATGATAGAGTAAAATTTAAGTATTCATATCATTATTTCTTATAGAAAAATAAAAAATATAAATTATTTTCTGCTTATAATAAGGATAATAACAACGAGTAGCTTTATACAATAATTTGATATGAGTGTTTATTAGAAGAAAATTATGAAGATATAAAATAAATAAAATTATAATTAGAATACTAAAGTAAAAAATAAAATAGGAAGAAAAATCTTTGAGAATATCGTGTTTTTTAACATTATAATGAGCTTAGAAATTATTTAATGATATAATAAGAATATTAATTATATATATATATACATATATGTATGTATATATATATATATATATATATATATATATATATATATATATATATATATATATATATATATATATATATATACACATATATATACAAAAATAAGTTTAACAAAGAATAAAATTTACAATTATTTTTAATATAAAAAATACATGGATTTAATTTACATAATTTTTATATTTTCTTTATTTTACACACACACACATCATATATATATATATATATATATATATATATATATATATATATATATATATATATATATATATATATATATATATATATATATATATATATATATATATATATATATACACATACAAGATGATACATGCTTACTCATAATTTTTATTTCTTTACAACTTTAATTTCATGATTTTGTTAGGGAGCAATGATTGATAGTGTATTTCTTGCTTAAAGTAATGCAAATGCTACACTTGCTATAGCTATTTTGTTGTACATTTAGTTTGTAGGTCAGAATTCCAATTTTACAGTTTTCTACCGTTTCCAAATATATTTAATGACGCAGTTACAGAAAGTGATAATCAGTCAAAAACTAAATCATTTCAACAGTTTTTTTTTGAGAATTTTATATTTTAATACCGTTATTTATATGGAAAAACAGAAGTTCAAAACAGAGAAATATGTAACAATAAGTGTTTTGTTTACTCTTACTTCAAACGAAAAAAAATGATTTCTGGATAATAAATATTTATTTTTGAACTACATACACCAATATATAGACATTTTATGGGGAAAGTATACTATAAATATTTTTACTTCTATGTGCTAAAATACTATATCTTTTCCTTAAATCCAACAAAACGTTCAACATATTTCATAAAACTGCATAGAATGCAGTATTTGTTTTCATGGTTTTTGTCTGAATAGGGAAATGTTTTTTCACAAATAGATCTTTAAAAGTACGCTTGCTTCTTTTTTTCTATGTTTATGGCATGGTAATAAAATTTGTCAGTAATTTATTTTATTAAATATATATTTTTGGCAACTGTAAGAAAATTAGTCATTAGATATTTCTAAATATAATTATTTAACTTATTCTGATATGAAATTTTAAACTTTTTTGGTATGCATTATTTTTACATTTAATTATTAAATAACTTATAAGTAATTTCATTAATTGAATAAAAAATATTCATCAGAATTACGCAATTGTTGTAACCGCGGATAAATGAGTTTTATTTTAAATTTAGGAAAATTGGTGCTGAATAAATAATGCGCACTTCATAAAAATATTCCTAAACTTAAAAGTAAATAAATTTTAAACCCAAGGATAATATATATAAAACCAGAAGTAGAGTTAGATTTAAAAAAGAAAAATCATTATTATTTACAATTTAAATATTTTATGTATTAAAAAAAATACGAAATGCAAACTATTTATTTTGTAATTTTTTATTTATTAAGGTTTAATTTTAATGTTAGCTTACACTTGAATGTTAATATTATTGTGATGACTAAAATTATTCAGCATTATCAAGATTCAATATTATTATATAAAATTTATATATTCTGTATACAATATTATAAAAAAATTCAGTATATAATTTATATAATAATATTAAAATTATAATTTTAATAAAGATTTTGAAAAAATAGTATTAAAATTATTAAAAGAATTCAAATATAGTTTTTAATCATTAAACTTGTAAATATCTATTAATTTCAGTAAAGGTAATGTGTTTTTTGATAAAAATAAAAATAAAAATAAAAATCAGGTTAGCAAAGAAATTTTCTTGACATCTGATTTCTCCTCAGTTAAAGATTATTTTCTGATAGAATATGTATGTGAAATAAAAGTCTTTTTTATGGATTGTGTGTGTTCAGATTTATTTTCTTATTATATATACAGGGAAGCTTTCTTATTTAGAATTGAAATAACACAAAAGCTAGTGAAGATAATGATGTAGGCTTTGTCTTATTCGAGACAGATCATAAAGTTGTGTAGCATTGTGGTTCAGTCTCCATCATGAATAGGAGTGAATAACACAGTTCGTTTTCCATGGAGGTCTATTTTTCAAGAGGTAGTTTGGTTACTTCCCATCAGTGCGTTTTTTAAAATCTCTTCTATATTGAGCCTTTGGGACATGTCCTGAGGTCGGAAATCTTCCTTTTATAGGTGACAACGCTCAAGAAAACAGGTTATATGCAGACATGGAGACGAATGTCTTATTAGATCATTAGAGAAATTATCAAATCACTAGAGAACATTGAAGCAATAAGCTTGCCAATTATACGACCACTCTAGAGTTCGGCGCTCAAACCTGCGTCTGTTCTTTTAATTTCCAATCTTTCCGTGAAGTATGTTTTGCACGATGAGCTTTATTTTCACCAGTAGTGGCTGATCACTGCGCAAAAACTTTCCGGACGTAATTTTAAGCACTTTTTGTTCATGTAAACGCATGATAATTATTTCAAGTGATGAGGATAATTTCCATTTGACTTGATTTATCACTAAACAAAATATGCATTATTGGGCTGTCGACAACCCCCAAGATCTCCATCTGAAGAGTTTGCATTCAGCACTTATCACCGTATTGTTCGCCATCACATCAGTTGGAATTGTGGGTCCATGGTTTTTAGTGGGAAATGAACGGACTGTCGCAGTCACTTTAAATAGTTACGTGAGGATACTGGAAGATTTTTTTTCACGGCTTCATGAAGTGCTTTTTATGAAAATAAGGTTTTAGTAGAATGGAGCAACAGCCAAGAGCAGCGAAAAGTAAGGTGCGAATTCACTTCCCCTGTCTCCTCATTTCAATGAGAGACGATATGGAATGGCAGGTGCATTATCATGGTTCGGCCCAAAGTGATTTCTTTTGGGGGTATTAAAAATCTCGTGTCTTTACTGACACCCTGCAAGATCTGAAAAGAAACATTCATAGAGAATTCTAACATACATACAAATCTGCTGAAGAGAGTGATGCGAAATAGCAGAATGAGTATATCTACTCTAGCGCGCGTCACGTGACCAATATAATGTTTATGTAAAAAACGATGTAAATTAAACCTCTAAGATCTCTAAATATGTAACTTCTGTGTATAAAAATAAGTAAAAAGATATCTTTAATACCTTTTGTGTTATTGCAATATGAAATAAGGCAATTAGTTCGCCGCAACCCATGTATATTAACACACACACACACACACACACACACACACACACACACACACACACACACACACACACACACACACACACACACACACACACACACACACACACACACACACACACACACACACACACACACACACACACACACACACACACACACACACACACACACACACACACACACACACACACACACACACACACGCACACACGCACGCACGCACACATATACACATATACATATATATATATATACATATGTGTATATATATATATGTGTGTGTGTGTGAGTGTGTGTAAAATAAAGAAAATATAAAAAGTATGTAAATTAAATTCTTGTATTTTTATATTAAAAATAATTGCAAATTTTAGTAGATATTAAACTGAAAGATATTTAAGAAGACGTTAAGTAGGAAAAAAATCATTTAATGCATTTTTACAAAAATCTTTCTTTTTTATGTTCCAGCTTAAATGCACAATATATGAATGAATAACTTTTATTTAAACTTTAGATATAGACACACAATATAGTTCCTTATTCATTAGATTACCTTTTACTTAAGAAACATATAAAATCGCTAAGATTATAATGACTATCATCAAGTTTTATTTCCACGCTATCCCTCTCAAGAATAAGATATATTACACGCTAATAAATTGTCAATTTTAGTCGTTTGATTCTTCCGCTTCCAATTTTAGTGTAAAAAGTTTGAATGAAGTATTGACGAATCTTGGAATTATTTAAAGCATTGTATGTTCAGAATTCATGGTGTATTCAGATAAGAAATAAAATTCTTTCATTTCTGAAAATGCAATAATAAAACATTAAGTTGTACATTTTCAATTCCTCTTTCATAGAGAATATAATACTTTTATAGACTCAGCTAAGAATTTACATTTATTTTATTGATAGGCTCAAAAATCACTTGAATGACTATATTCTTTTATTTAAAGTGCATTCAAGATTTTTAAACGTTACAGAATAAAATTTGGAAAAAGGAATTTTTTGATCAAAATGAAATTCGCTGTGGAAAATAGTTTTGAAATAAAGCAAAAAGGAAAAATTTATAGAAAAGAAGGTTTTTGTATGGAAATATTGAGTGTGAAACAGTGCAGCTTAAAAATTCTGAGTGTAATAGAAAATCATGACTGTTTTTCCAGATTTATAAAATCCTACTATTTATAAATTAAACATTATAAGGATTCAAGATTTATAAATTAAACATTAATGAAAAACAATGTTCTGCACATTACTGAAAAATAAATATTCCATAAGAATTTCAAACTAATATCGTATTTGCTGTTCAATGAATCAAATTTAAATGTTTGGTGACTGCAACGTTTTAAACTTTAAAGTAAGCAAGTAACAAATTAAAAAAAATGCATTAAAATGCATCATTTGTTTTGTATAGATATTTTATTTTCGAATTTTAAAATAATTTGCTTTTTCTTAGCGTTGACAAATATTATATGCATGTTGTATAAATATAAATCTTGTCTGCAAAATATTTTGCGTTATTAAATAGAAATATTTCAGTTTATAAACTTATTTAAATAATTAAAAATATTTAAGCAAGCACTTTTTAAGATCAAATTTGAAGTTATTGCAATGAAGATAAACAAGTATCATTATTAATGAAGTAAACATAAATTCATAACATATTGGAACTTCACTTTGCCAAGTTTTTGTTGTATTTATAACTTCAATGTTCACTTTAAATGATTAATAAATAAAATCACTAGGAAAATTTTAACGTGTCTATTATTAATTATTAATTACTGATTTCTAGTTTTAACATTTCGATGAAATCTATTTAACATAATATTTCTATTTATGAAATTTGCTTTCATTGACTTATATCATTGACCTTGATGTATTATATCTACATCAAATTGGCTTTCATTTGTGTCATTATTGGTAAATAATCAAGGAATGTTCTGGAGCTTTAAGGATTTGATGCCATAAAAATTTCAGTTAAATACATCTCGAATGAATTTTTCATATTCATTAGATGTAAATTGCATTCTATAAATAATAGAGGAGATAACAAAACATTAGTTATTATACCATATTACAGTAAGCATTTCTTTGAATTTTTTAAAATTTGCTTATACATGGTTTTCTTATAAGTTTTACCACAATATCTTAAAAAGGAAAAATATTATGAAAAATCTTTCTTTACAATTGTATGACATTAATATTAATACAATAAGTATCGGATATATTTATAATTTTTTTTATTTTTAACAGTATCACTTGAAAATTATATTGATTGACAAGTGTATGATAGTATATAAAATATAAAACTTAAATGATACAAAGAGAATGAAACAGGTAACGATGCAAACGAAAAAAGAAGATGCATATCAGAAAGTCAATAATAATGCAATAATCTAGAGTATTTCAAGTTTCTTTCTTACTTAAAAATATCTACCATAAATTTCCAGACATGAATGGCAATTCTTGAAATCAGATACATCTAGCATAATGTCCTTCTCAGATAAAATATGGTTAGAAGACGAAATGATATTAAATTTATATACACAAAATCAGTCTCAAATCAAAAAGTTCTATCAACTTCTCAGGTAAGAATATCCATAACATTTAAGACCGAATATTGACAATATTTTCCTTGTCTGGAAATGATACCTCTGGAAGTATCAGTGCAAGTATTGGGGGTCTTCTGCTTGGTACCTGCTTCAAAAATTACGAAGACTCGATCCAGCTGCTTCAACAAATTGTCAACAAATTGTCGTTTGCAAGGATAAAAAGCAGTTTTCTTTTTACTAAATATCCCTTACTTTGCAAATTATATTAGTCAATAATATAAGTCTAACTTGGTATATCAAAAACATATAAAATAATAAATGAAATAATAAAATTTCGTAATGATGTTTAGTACTAGTAATTTATGAAAAGAGTTTAATGTTATTTGATAATCATTTTATAATTTTAAGGAAATATATTATTATGATTTTCCCATTCTTTTTATTAAAAAAACTTATAATTTTTGTTTCTACTAAATATCTTAAATTTCAACTGTTTATTACAAAATAAATTACTGCTCAAGCTATACTATAAAAGAAATTTAAATAATATTAAATTTGATCATCATATTTTAAGTATATAATATGTATTGAATTTATGTATGAAATATGTATTGAATTTAAATATTGAATAATGCATTCAAATATATGTATTTAGTGAAAACTCACTTTGAAATAAAATCTCCAGTTATCTTATGTCTTTTATTTAAATTCTTATAAGAAAATTTCAGATTTAATTTTTTAGATTAATCTCCTTGTTCATTTTCTTAATTTTAGCTTTAGAAAGTACTTACTTTTTAATGCTCTCAAGTTTACACTTAGATATTATGTATAAACTATTTAAAATTTACTATTTTTTAGTTCTTAATTTTTTTACTCTCAACTGAATTCAAATAAATTTACCTTCTTAAGGAATATTTTTGAACTTTAGAAAATAAAAATCATTCTATTTAAATTCATCAATCACTAGTGGGTAATAACTATAAAAATTTAAATAAAATCGAAATGAAATGTAATACATACAAGTATATATAAGTTTATATATTACAATGATTTACGAAGCAATTTCTTTTGCACTTGTTTGATTTACAATGTTGAGGACGAGTGACAGGGAGATTAGGTCCACATTTCTCCTGAAGAAATTGTGAGAAGTGCTGGAGGCAGTATTTACGAAGAAATGTTATATTAAAGTGGCTAGGACTAGTTTTAGAAATGAGCTGTTTTATAGGTGAAATTGAGAAATACATATGTATTTAAGAAGTTCCAAAATATTACTTATCTCATAGAATATGTAGGCTATCTTAAATTAAACTGTTTTTTAGCTTTTTACTGATATCAGTAGTTTTTTCAAATTTAATTAATACATTTTTAATTAATATAATGAGCATGCAATTGAATCAAGGCAGGCCACTTTAATAAATAATGATTTGGTATGGGTAAAATATTTTTTTAAAACTTATTAAAAAGAAGCCGACTTATCATTCAATATTATTGCAGCAATATGTTTAATGATTTTTCATTTATAGATGTCTTTTTAATGTCAAAGATATTTAAATTTACGCATTTATTCGAATAAAATGTTTTTCGAAGAATCTATTAAGTTTCATTCGTTTTTTTAATATTTTATAAAATAATGAAGATATAATCGAAGAACTCTCACTTATTTGGTTTAAGAATTTTGTATTGTCCAAATATACTTTATCATAATATCTTATCTATTTGTTTTTAATGGAACTTAAACTATTTGGTATCATAATTAGTTTTGCCAATTCATTTTAGAGGTAAATGTAAAGTATGATAGGATCCTATTCTCATAT
This sequence comes from Latrodectus hesperus, assembly GCA_037975125.1. NCBI lineage: Eukaryota > Metazoa > Arthropoda > Arachnida > Araneae > Theridiidae > Latrodectus > Latrodectus hesperus. Next base: position 38,175,173 of record CM075857.1, on the reverse strand, counting down.
ATAAAAGGCACTTAAGTAAATTTTTAATGAAGTTAATGATTTATTTTGTACATGAATTTGTGTGTGTATCATGTTATTTTATTAAAACATCCCTTATTGAATAGGAAATTTCAAAATCTCCTGTACGTAACTTTTAAACATACATTCAAAGGAGAAGAAATTTCTTAATCTGATTCTATAAAATCAAAAATATCTCATACATTATGTAAAGATTTTAAAGTTACTATTTTTATCAAGATTTCAGCTTTGCAACTGAGTACTTTTTCATTGCGCCAAATCGTAATATCATTTCCCAGATTCAAATCCTCCTTCATGATCTTCAAGAAATCTGAATTATTTTTCTAGTATATTGTCTCACATGCAGAAATAATGCTGTGTAAAGTAATTTCATTTCTTAAAATCTTGTTAAATAAGTTGGAAAATGATATAAAGGATGTTTACAATTTTCAGTAATTTATTAATTATGCATCTAATAAAGTACCAAACTACACAATTATTTTAACTAATCGATGATATTTTGTAATTTCAATGGAGTGTGATAATTGCTTACATATGAAGTGTGTAAGTTTTAATTTATTTCTTAGTATTTTTTTACCACAGTGAATGCTTTTAAATTATATTACAATATATTTTATAACTTTTCAAAATAATGTAAAACTATTCCCAATTAAGAAAGCAAATAATAGATGTAGAAAAAAATCCATATAAAGCCACAGTTTTCCATTGCACATGTTTTTCGTCTATATATTTAAATCTTTGATACAGAGAGATGTTATGAAGTATTTTAATGTTATCAATATATTTTCGTAATTTAATTTTTTAAATCTTAACTGTTTGTATATGAATTCAAATCAATTAGTATGTAAAGCTTACAATTTATTTTAATATTTAATTATTGCCAGTCATAAAAATTTTACATTTTGTTAAAATACTCAGAAAGTTATAGATTTATTCTTATTTTGTTGGAAATACATATTTAAATTTTAAATGAATAACATTTATTTCGCATATTTTTTAGCAATATCAATATTTTATACATAATATATTGGACTTATTTATTAATTGTTGTTGTTGCATGCCCCCGAGGTCAGCAGAGCTAGACCAAGTCCATGAGCGCAGACACCTTCAAAAAGTCCAGCACCATAAGTGGATTCTCCATCAGATCTCTCCCGGAGAGACCAAGGCATATAAGAATATGTTCAGGAGAGGCCTCTTCATTTAAACACTTGGAGCAAATTTCGAATTTCTTCGTACCCTCGACGAATTTCAAGTTACTAAGATGGCCACTTCTGAAACAGACAATAGCCGTTTGTTCTTGCCTATTAAGACCAGTAGCCAAGGAAGCACCTGGACGCGCTCAGCAGTACTAAGGAGTGAGAATCCAAGTGGTTTTATTCTTGTGTTTAATCTTTGAGTGAATCTCCTGAAATGTGAGAGGTGGCAATGGCACACCGTCCTCTACCACACCAGATTTGGCCAAAGTGTCCGCAATCTCATGCCCCTCGAGATCCTCGTGGGAAGGAATCCATTGTAGGTGGATATGATGCGATACAGACAGCCGTTTTAACATTTGAAGTATTGAAACCCCAGTCCTGCCTCTCACTTGTTGCCATCTGGCCAAATGCTGTATTGCACTTTTACCATCAGATAAAATCCAAATCTCAGCTTCATGAGGAAGTGAATTCAGGGAGTCCAGGGCTTCCTCTATGGCAATAAGCTCACTACGGAACACCGAGCAATAATCAGGATTTCTCTTTTTCAGCCTTAAGACACTATATTGCTGTTTGATGTAAATTCCGCTGCCAGTACGATTGAATTCATCTTTACTGCCATCCGAGCCGCCCAACATGTCTAGTGGTCAGCATGCCTAAGTGCGGATAAGGAGGTCCTGGCTTCGAAACAGGGTTCGGGCATGGATGTACTTTCTCTCTCTATCCATCCTGTCTTTGTATCTTTTCTTTTATGAATGAGGTGGGAATGGTTGCCTACCCTATAAACGGGTACCTATGGCATGTGTGTAGAGCAAAGACGTACTTTCACCTTCATGGTGCTCTGATTAAAACGAAAGACGCTCCCAATTGACTTAAATTCGCATAGCCAAGGCATAGCGAGCTTGGCTTGTCCAAGTGTCATCAGTAACAACAACTGCCATCCGTATAAACCTGTATGGCATCGCTCGGTATTTCTCCAATTCTCTCAAGAGCCACCTGCCTCAGATAGTCGGGAATATAAGATCGTTTATTTACATGAACCGGCAAATCCGGTTGGAAAATGACACCATCTAGATCGTCCGATGGGTCAAGACATTGTTTCAGGTGATGTGGTTCCACGGCATCTTTAGCTGTGTTCAGATTGGCTATTTGGCTGAAGGGGCTATTTCTCTTGAGTCTCTGACTATGACGTCAACCTCTAAAATAGGTTGAGGTGCTAATTAATTTATGTTACTAAGTGAATTTAGTAATACTTCTGTAAGACCGTTTATAAAACATCTTGATTTTAAAGACTTTTATTTGAACATAACCGCCATTACGTTATAATTAAATTAATGGAGAATGTGGTTGAGTCTCCTTATCATAAAGAATGAATTAAAGTGCATTTAAAATTTTTAAATGGAGTAATGATAATTATCTTTCTTCTTAAAAAAAGTGAATTCAAAGAAAATTATTTTTATTATAAGCAATTTTTGATTTTAAGCCTTCAATTTTTTAAATACAAATAAAATTATATATTTGAAGATTAAATTACTTAAAGTAAAACATTAATTCAAAGCAAAATAAATTTAAACTATTATAAAATAATCTTGTTTATCAGAAATATTTCTTATTTGAAATGTTTTCATAGGAGAGCCGAAATTACCGGAGAAAGATTTTTCTTTAAAGAAAATCCATTATGAAATTTTTTCTTTTACCACCAATATTAGAAAAAAGTAATTTCTTACTTTATATATTCACTTGATTTTTTTTCAGAGTAAATTCTTAATAAAATATTTTTGTTTTTAATCCGGTTACGTACTTTTAAAGTATTATAAAATGGAATCAAGTAATGTAACTAAGTAGATTATGCATAGTTAATAAATGAAATTCCAATTTTTTAGCCATTTATATTTTTTACTAAATAATTGAAAAACGTGATTTTATTGTAGGATTAAAGGAATTTATGTGGACAGTTACTTTTATGATTTAAAATTAAATTATTTAGATAAATAAAATAAATGAAATGACATTTAGTACAGGTAAATGTTTAATATAATTATCCATTTATACTTAATAAACCTCCCAGAGAGAAATTTTGACAAATCTAGTAACTCAATGATTACTCTTGTCGATATTTAGTTTTTCATGTAATTTTTCAAAATCTTCAGTGACTATTTTTATTTATATTCTTTTCATTAGAAACGTTTTTTGCAATTTTTTTCAAAAACAGTTTATATTAATTTTATTTAAAAATAAAATAATAAAAAATATGATATATAAAAATAAAAATATATAAAAAATTATAATAAAAATAATTTTTACATATAAAAATATAATATATAAAAATAAATATAAAAATAAAAAATTAAATTTTTTAGATACAATTTTTATACATAAAAAATAATATATGAAAATAAAAATAATAAATAAATTTTATTATTTTTATAATAAAATTTATAAAAATAAAAATAAAAAAAATATTATATTTTAAAACTAAATTATTTAAAATATTATTATAAAAAATATAATAAAAATTTAAAAAATAAAAAAATTATTTATTAAAAATAACTTTTATAAAAATAACTATAAAAATTTATTTAAAAATAAAAAATTTATAAAAAATAATAAAAAAAAATAAAATAAAAATAAAATAAAATAAAAATTAAAAAAATAAATATAAAAAATAAAAAATTACTTTATTCTATGTACGAATAAAAAGAATTAAATTCCGCATAACAAAATAGTTAAAAAATGTTTCAATGTTTTAAAATCTTTCTTTATGAAATCTTAAAATCTCTCATTTTCGGCTTTGTTATCTCATACTTCAAATTTCCTGATACTTGTGAGTGAAAGTGATTCATTTATAATATTTGTGTTCTTATTTAGTATAAACATTTCATATATTAGCAAATATTAGAGTAGAAAAAGCAGAATTAAAATTTTTTAAAATATGTTATTTCAAATGTACAAGCTATTTATTAATAGAAAAATATCATTTATTACCTTATAACAATCTCAATGAATACTCTTATGAAGCTAGAAAATGGTGTTTTTATTTTTTTGATAATATGGATTTATGATCTAGTAATAAGTTTATGGGTTTATTACAAAAATTGTTTTTATTTTTGAAAGAAAGTGTTTTTTATGAGTATAAATAAATTATTCAGGCGTAGAGGATAACGTTAAGCAAGTTATTTTGCTGAAATACTTCTGAGACAAATTGTTAGAAAACTTTTCCAGAGTTTTAATGTTTGATCATATTTTATGATTAGAGTCCCCAGAAAAACAAAAGAAAATATTAATGTGAGATAAACAATACAGACATAATTTTGTACGAAAAGACATAGTTCATTTGTACTCGAGTGATAATCTTTAATAAAATAGTATTTTCTTTTTTGAAATATTGCTAAGTGTTTTTAGCCACATTTAGTTAATTGGAAGCATGTTTAGTTTGAGAATTTTAGCTTAACTCTGATGAATATTACTTAAGATTCTATATTATTTCCAAATGAAAAGTAACGGATAACTTGAAGTTAATTTAGTAAGTAATATTTTTAAAAATTAAGGAATGACGTATATTATTTTTAAAATTTATAAAAATTTATAATTTTTGGCATGATTTCTGTTGAATAAATAATATTTTCAGAATTAAATGAAGACAAAACAATATATCTATTTTGTGTAGACTTCATTGAAAAAAATCGAAGTATTTTTACTACTTAAAAAAATAAATGTAAGCATTGAAATTATTTTATTTATTATTAAATATTTAACTGACAAATAATTTTTAATTTTACTCTACATCCATAATTCTCTCCATAATAAAGTCTATATTTTTATAATGAATTTATAAGATAACAATACTCTTATAGTATACAAAAATTATATGATTCATCAATGTATTTAAAAAAACACTTCCAAAAATTGAACAGATTTTAAAAGATCTTTAAATATGAACCCTATATGAATTAATATTAAAAATATTTATCTTTAATCATTAATATTTGCTTTAAATTTTATGACAATAATTTGTAACACATTACTTAGTTGATTTATACGTTTATTTTTCATAAGTTAAAAATAAAATTTCATAAAATTTATGTAATGAGCATCTAAATTGTTAAAGGCAAAAAATAAAACATTTGGAACAGTATTAAATGAGAAAATATAATTGTCACTATAAAAATTATGAATTGTAAATATTTTCTTTACGTTAAAAATTTCCAATAACTTCTTACAAATTTTTATCCATAGCATTTTTGCAGTTCTTCTTTTAAAACTAATTTATTCCTCAGTAGTTTCTTTTTCCTATTGCAGAATTGAAGGTTTAAAAGTATTTCTGTGATTTATATCAATGATAAAGATATCAATAAATGCTTTGTCATTGATTATATTATATATATTGTAATTTTGTAGCATTATTTTTTGGTATTGCATTATTAATAACAAAAATAATTGTTGTTGTTGTTACTTATGACACTTGGACAAGCCAAGCTCGCTATGCCGTTGGCAGTGCGAATTAAGTCAAACGGGTGCGTCTTTCGTTTGGAACAGAGCACCACGAAGGTGAAAGTACGTCTTTGCTCTAATTAAGGTGCCTCGTAATTTTGAACCAAGGTCAGGTGACGAGGCCATACCTGAGCTGGCACCCTCCTCTCCACATCCACGCCACACCAGCGGAAGGACTTTGGACGTCACAGATTAACGTAGACACGTCCCCAACCTACGGAGTTCCAGCAACCCAGTGAAGGAGAGTACACCGTGGTCACCCTCCCAACCACTGCCTGCGGCAAATGATGCTTCACTTTGCTGAGCTTACGGGAAGCGGCATGAAGCTACTGAGCCACTGGAGCTCACAAAAATAATTAAATTCTATAACTAAAAAATAACTAAAAGATTCCTAAAAATCTTTCAAGCTTTTGTAAAAGAACTTATTTTTTTCCAAATAGAGGTCTTTTTGGGATTTTTGAAACCTTAAAATTCATTTAGATTCTTGTGACTCCCATACAGTTTATGTTTACTAGAATAATAAACTGTGTAACTGGCGTAATTTAAAATATTCTTAAAATTTATAGAAAATGTAGCAATTTTTCTTTTCAATACAAATTGATTAAAAACCATGTTGAAAATAAAAGGCAATGAATTGATTGGTAAAATTTGCAGCAAGAAAAAAAAGTTACAGATTTTTATGAACTTTCATAGTCATTTCAAAATGAAGTATTATGTACAGTTTTTAAGAGGAAATGGTTATTATTATGGAATTCTTTTCTTAAAAATATTTAAACTTTTTTTAAAAATAACAAAAAAAAGGATTTATCAATTCAGATATTACTATGCATAGAACATTTACTTAGAATTCCTGCCAAATAAGGAAGTCTGCAACGTCATTATTTATAAGCAACCAAATAGAAAACCTTTCTCACAATATCTTTCTATCCCAAATCTCTCTTAGCAATCATTTTAAAATCTATAAATCTGTATTATTTTTCAGTTCATAAATATGCCCCTAAGCAGGTATTTCATTTGAATGGTGAATAAGGATTAAAAACGTGGAGGAAAAATACTGACGTAAAACATTTTATCTTTTCTATGTAAAATCAACATTTTCTTCTAGTGATATGCTTTTTGAATCTTTATTTAGTTGGTAGAAAAAGACTTTTCTTCTTGTTTTAGTCTATAAACAAAATATTACTTTGTTTATAGATTTAAATAGGTCCTTGTTTTACCCTGAATTTAATAGAATATTTTAGATAAAACTTCAATGAAAGTTATTTTTCATTTGTAAAGCACAAAATTTAAGCCAGAAATAATGAACATTGTAGCATGATTAATCAAACCCTTTTAGCGTTGTTTTGGAGGAGATCCACCTTGCAGAAGTTGAATGTTGTATTATATGTGTAAGGAATTACTTCTATGTTACGTATTATTTTATAAATTAAATTCCTAATAGTGTACAATAATAAAATATATCATTAGCCATGTGCTAGATTATTAGCTTATAAAATTTTCAGTTGTAGGAGTTGTAGAGTGGAAAAGCAGTAATATAAGAAATATTTGTGCTTATTAGAAATAATTGTCCTGAAGTGATTGAGAAAGTCAATTATATCACGAAACTAAATATTTTGCGAAACTAAATATTTGGTTATGAAAACAATAGATGACGCAATAAGTAGTTTAAATGAAATGGATTGACTGATTGGAAATAATTTATGATCATTCAGTTGACTGAATTTTAATTTGCAATCTATGTAGTAAACTATTTCGTGATTATTAATATTAATGTAATATTTGATATTGTAATTCAAGAGTTTCTAATGAATCTATGTTTAATTATAAATAATCATTATTTTATATTTATTGATTTAGAAAAAAGTATTATTCAAGAGTTTAATTTAAACTTTCACTAGAAACTATTATTTCAATTCAATTATAAGATAATAGAAGATCAAACTATTTTCTATTGCTTTCGTATCAATAATGATAAAAAAAGTTTTGTTGCTAACATTGCAGAATTTACAATTTTATATCTATTGAATAATGCAGGCGTATTTTTGAAGTATTCGCTTTATTTTTGAAAGCAGTTTTGTTTCGTTCTATTTTGTGTTTCATTTTCACTTTCAAAAGCTTTGTTTAAAATTGAAAATGGAGCTGTTACCTGTCACATCAAAGGAAAAAGGAACGGTATCATCACAGGCAGACGAATTGAGACCTTAAAGCAATATAAAGTCGCATTTGTTTTTGTTTGTTCCATCACATGTTTCAATTAAAGTTATTTTAAGAATTCTCTTTATGAAAAATATCTTTCTGTCACAAGTTTTTCATTCTCATTAATTGGAATTTATTCTGGTATTTGAATGAAAAATATTAGACCACCTTTTTTAAAATTAAAAAACGAGTAAAGCATTTTTTGATTTTAAATTATATTAAGCATATAATATTTTAGCGAATTTTCTTAGCATGCATTATCATGTTAACTGTTTCCAAAACTTATTCCGTTTACTTATTATGTATTTAAGATTGAATATATATTTCTATTAAAGTAATAATGATGATTTAATTACTTAAAATATTGATAGAATGTGTAAAAGTAACAATATATTAATAAAATTACTTTTAAAAATTTACATAAATGATAAATTTTAAGTTACAGTATCTTTGTCATTAATTCATAATCATGCATTCAAACTATGTTTTTGAGCCTTCTAAAAATACATCCCTAATTAGCATTTTATGAAAATAAAGTATCTTTAATATACACTCCTTAGATAACAAGAAATAACATACCCAATGACAAAAATTCATTTTTTATTGAGTGTTGCTAAGCGTTTTTGAATCGTTGAAGAATAAAAAAATGCTTCTCGTAATCACTTTTCACAATTTACGGATAATTTTGTATCCGTAAATTCCAAATAGTTAAAAATTCTCTTATTGACTAAATGTTTCCAATGATTAAATGTGGTGGTAGTTTCAACAAAGGGGAGAATTTTTTCAATATTATTTTCTTCATTGATTTGTTACAGTATTAATCAAAATAAGTGTTGATATGTGCCTTAATTTTTCCAGTCTTGGCGTATTTTAATGATGTTTTTTTAACATTATTAATTGGATAGATGTCAAATATCTTAGATGATTTAGCTGCGAACATAGTGTGGATTCTCAATCGAGGTAAAAATTAATTTTAAGTGAACACCGTGTTTTTTGAAAAAAGTGGTAAAGAAACTAGTTATGAGAAATGGAAATGAATTTGCTTAATAAACTTTCTCTGTATTCCCATTAATATGAACTGAACACCTAAGTGATAAATTTGAGAAGCATGAAAAAATTGCATTCACATTTGGTAGTCATTAATATCTTTTAGCCACACTTCAAGAGGATGAATTTTTGCTTAAATTCAGAAGCAATTTAATGAAAATATGTATTAATGTCATAATAGATGTGAAAGAAAAGTTTACATGCCAGTAAATAACGAAGTAAGTTTTTTAAATTAATTGGTAATCTCTAAATACCTATATATTGTTTTTGCAATGAATTTATATTCTTCATTGGAAAATTAATTTTAAATATTAGAAATTGGAAAAATATGCTTTAAAGATATTTTTAAATATTTGCGTAATGACCTGATAAAGTTTGTTGTCATTTTGATATTCTCTTTGTTATTTTGCCACGAATCTTTTAGCCTACCATTCACAGGAGGAAAAATTATTGTATTTGGTTGAAATCGACACTGAAATTTATACATCATTTGGTGTATTAGTTTGAGTTATTTGGTGTATTGATGCTTCTTTAATTGGTGCCAATTGAATGGTTGTTTATTTGGATTCAAACTAATAGATGTTTATATGAAAAATTAAATTCTTACTGATTTGAAAAGTACTATTCACAAGTTTAAAATATAAATTAAATATTAAGAAAAGAATTTTAGAGGAAAAGGGAGAGCTATATATTTACGTTTATTTGAAAAGTAGATAATTTTTAAATTAGGTTTAATCCAGCTTTTATCTTATCAAAATTTTATCAATAATGTATCCTCTAGAATAGAATAAAAAATAATGCAAAGAGTTATATAAAATTTTCCATAACTCTATACATTCTAATAAGAATGTAAAATTAATATAAAATTTAAAAAGAATGAAAATGAATATTTTTAACCTGAAAATATTATATATATGTGTAAAATAATGATAATAATGTTCAACTATACATCAAATACCTTCAATTGAAAATTCTCTGTTGAAGTCAAAGTTTTTCAATGCAATTTGTGTAGATTTTTTTAATAATCAACATCTCAATAAACATAGCAATGTTTTAGGCAATATTTTATTTTTTTAGATTTTATTAAATTGATATTTCTCTCTTTAATATAACTTTCAGCTCAATCGGAAATTATCATTTTCATTTATTTGCTATTTTAGAACTCATTGATGTTGAAAAGGTCAAAATTTCAATAATAATTGATTACAATTCTTATGTGCAAATATAGATTACTTATAATGAAAACTATAGATTTAAAATTCTTTAGAAGCAACATTTGTCAAAACATATCACAAGTAAATTGGAAAGATTGCTGTTGGGAGAGTTTCACTTTAATCGATATAAATCTTTTTCCTTTTGATGTTAATAGTTGACAATGTATTAAATAAAAAAATTTGGAAGTTATTAATTGTATTTTAAGAACATTCATAACTCTGACAAAGAAAGTTATCAGAGAAAAAATGCTGTTAAAAACTTGTGTGTTGATAACATACGTATATAAGCAGACAAATTGATTTATCTTTTGTTAAAAAAATTTGCCATTGTTGTACCTACAAAGGTTTTAATTTTTTTAACTTGTGGTTTTCAATTTAAAGCATTCTGAAATTATTTTATAAAGCAGTTACACACACATATATACAAAACTTGGAATGATAATTATTAGAAAATTAATTATCACGTCGTTATTATAGGAAGAAGACAAAAGCAGTGAGCTGATTGTTTATTAATTCTTGTGAGTCTACAAGAAAATCATTTCTGGCTTGAAAAAAGTCTGCAATATCTATTTTCTTACTTACTTCATAAAACTTCTAACGGTTTTTAATTTTTTGCTGTTTTTCGAACTGTTATACATTCAATAATGTTTTTGGATATAATAGTAGCTAGTAGCTTTGGTATATTATCACAATGATATATTAGGTCTGCAACAATAATTAGTTATAAATTACACTTAAAATTGCATTAAGAGTACTGGGCCGCCTAAATTTAAATGAAGATTAAAGAGTACTAAGGTATTAATGTTCTATGTTCAAAAATAAAAGTTGTCACCCTAAGATAATATTTAAGACAAATAATAAGTTCATAATGTTACAAATTTGTAAATAATGATTATATTTGTCGTAAAATATCTCAGACAGATCAGAAATTCTCACATTTTGGGCAAAAATTGCGGTATTTAGACGTGTTGTAGTTTAAAAGCGGATTTCCTAATGATTTGGCGACTTGGCGACAGTTGGCGAGATTCTTGGCGACTTGGCGACGGTTGGCGAGATTTTTGGCGACTTGGCGAGAAATCGATACTTCTGGAAACATCCATCACCTAAGCTCTAGGACCAATATTTTTCGAGATAGCCTAGAAGCTTCCAGAACCTTGGCGAAATTGGTAGATTTCTCCGCCAAGTCAGGTATAAATACCGCAGCCCGACATGGAAGAGTCAGTTTTGTGAAGACAGTCAGTGAGTGAAGACGATTAGTTGTGACTGCTAGTTGTTCTCTGTCTGAGGTATTTGAGACCTGTGATTAGAAGCTGTTTCTTATTATATCTGACGAATTGTAGCTGTATAATTGTGATTGTTACAGCGGGAATTTCGTTTATCTAGTGAAGTTTTTTACGAATAAAAGTCTTGTGTTCATTAAGTGGTTGCTTTATTCAACTCTCAATCGACACGAACCCGTGGAGCTCGGTACAACTGGTGTCAGAATCGGGGTTGAAGAGTTGATGCAGCGTGTCACAAGAAAAATGGATATGGATTTAATGAAAAGTCTTCTCGAAAAATTAGCGGAGCAGATGGCCGAGATGAAAGCTGGACAAGAAGAGATGAAAGCTGGACAAGAAGATATGAAAACCGAGATGAAAGCTGGACAAGAAGAGATGAAAGCTAGACAAGAAGAGATGAAAGCTAGACAAGAAGAGATGAAAGCTGGACAAGAAGAGATTAAAACCGAGATGATGAAAGAGATAAAATCTGGACAGGAGGAACTTAAGAAGGACATTGTAAGTGTTAAAGAAGAATTCTCCAATATCATTCAGGAGAAGATGAATGCAATGGAAGATAAGGTAACTTCAGTTGAAACTAAAGTTCTGGAGATAGAAGAAAACGTTGAAGAAGCATTAGACAATATGAATAAGAAGATTGAAAGCTTGGAGAAGCAAATATCAAACAAACATGAGGAACCCAACGTGACATTTGTGCCTTCCCTAGCCAATATTAAACTCTCAACATTTGATGGGAAATCATCCTGGCAAGTATACAAGACCCAGTTTATGATGGTAGCGGAAGCTAATGGATGGAATCCCCGAGCCCAAGCTTTTCACCTGGCGGCTTCTTTAAGAGGAGACGCGGCTGACATCCTCGAGACGCTTCCGGAGGAGCAGAGGCACGATTTCCAAGCCCTATCGAGTGCGCTTGAGCTGCGGTTTGGAGATAAGTGCACTAAAGAATATAGCAGACTACAGTTAAAGTCCCGCTATCAAAAAGCGGGTGAAAGTCTTCAAGAATTGGCTGCCGATATTCAGCGACTTTCCAATCTAGCATTTTCGGACTGCCCAGCTGAGACACGTCAAGATCTGGCTCTCCATCACTTCATCGATAGTGTGAGGGATCCGGAGATACAGAAAACACTTAGACTCGCCGATGTCAAAGATATTGGATCTGCCCTAGTCTACGCACATAAGATAGAGGCTGCCCAGCAGGCCGCGCGTAAAGACCGGCACTCAATCAGAGCCGTCTCTACTACTGATACGGACTATGATCTCAGAAAGCAAATCGAAGATCTGCGGCGAAAATTCCGTAACTTAGAATTGAGTAAAGGTGGCAGAAACACGAAAATTCAGTGTTGGACTTGCGGTGCAGTCGGACACGTTCAGAGAGACTGCCCGAAACGAAAAAATGGTGGAAATGATCTTCCACCACAGCAGGGAAACTAATATGTGGCCATCTCGCGGGGCGGAGATGTCCAGAGAGTCAGAAGCCCCATTTCAAATTGTTTCACATTTCTTCCGTAAGTAGCGGCGACAACGGACTTTTCGTTATGGGACATGTCAACGAAGTTCCCTGCAGAATGATAATCGATACTGGAGCCAACGTAACTATCATTAGGACAGATTTGGCTCGCAAACTTGGTGACAAACTCATCTGGACGCCGCCCTGCATTACCCTCCAAACTGTGACAGGTGACAAGATTAAAGTGCATGGAAAAATAAATCTAAACATTGCATTTGGTAATGCCGTGTACCATCATATGGCATATGTCGCTGATATAAATGACGAATTTATTCTCGGATTGGACTTTCTCAAAGAAAACCATTTCAAGTTAGATTTTAAAAATAATGAACTACACTCATGTTCTGAAGACATAGCGATTTTTAAGACGAAATATTCAGATATTAAAACAGTCCATCATATAACTGCGAAGAGTGAAACAACATTACCACCAAGAACTGAGACAATAGTTTGCGGAGCTCTTTCAGAAGATAATAATTTTCATTATGGATTGACTGAATATCCAGATTCCGACAATAGCGTTAAAGGAGTACTAGTGGCTTCTTCACTCGTCGACCTTTCACGAAATGTAATCCCGGTAAGAGTTGCTAATCTAAGTAATAAGGTAAAACTTATAAAAGAAGGAGAAGTGCTAGCGACTTGCACTCCAGTGACCTGTATTAACCGAAATTGTCAAGCCACACTATCTGAGCCTCCTGACACTCTAATTAATGAACTCCTTCAGAGAGCAGAGTTAGATGATAAACAGAGGAATGCTGCAAGAAATTTATTATTAGAATTCGGAGATCTCTTTTCCAAGAAATCAGATGATGTTGGGCGAACCAAATTGACGCAGCACCGAATCAATACAGGAAATCATCCACCCATTAAACAACATCCGAGAAGATTGCCATTCGCTAAGCAGGAAGAGGTGGATAATCTTCTGATGGAAATGCAGCAGAATGACATTATTGAGCCATCAGAGAGTCCTTGGGCTTCGCCTATTGTTTTAGTTCGGAAGAAAGATGGTTCTACCCGATTCTGCGTTGACTATCGTCGGTTAAACAACATCACTAAAAAAGATAGTTACCCTCTTCCTAGGATTGACGATACACTTGATGCTTTATCCGGAAAACAATGGTTTTCGACTTTGGATCTCAAGAGTGGTTATTGGCAAGTAGAGATACATCCTGAGGATCGAGAAAAGACTGCATTCACCACAGGACAAGGACTTTGGCAGTTCAAGGTTATGCCATTTGGGCTTTGCAATGCACCTGCAACGTTTGAGCGCCTGATGGAGACAGTATTACGAGGACTTTCCTACGAAGCCTGTTTGGTATATTTGGACGATATCATTATTGTAGGGCGCACATTCGAAGACCATTTAAGAAACATCCGAAAGGTGCTGGAAAAATTAAAAATGGCCAACCTGAAGCTGAATCCTTGCAAATGTAATTTATTCCGACGTGAAGTAAGCTATCTGGGACACATTATCTCTGCTGAAGGTGTAAGAACAGATCCTGAAAAGATCTCCGCAGTTAAGGACTGGAGTCGTCCAAAAGATGTCCACCAATTAAGAAGTTTTCTTGGACTATGCACATATTACAGGAAATTTGTTAAGGGTTTTTCAAGTATTGCCAGACCTCTTCACAAGTTGACAGAAGTTAAACAGAGATTTCTATGGACAGATGAATGTGAGAAAGCTTTTAAACAACTGAAGGAGGCGTTGACATCTTCGCCCGTTCTTGCATATCCCCAGCCCGAAAAATTATTCATTTTAGATACGGATGCCAGCAACGAAAATATCGGAGCTGTTTTGTCGCAAGAAATTGATGATAAAGAATATGTCATTGCTTATTGGAGTAAATGTCTATCGAAACCAGAGCGGAATTACTGTACAACCAGGAAGGAATTGCTGGCAATCGTTAAAGCCATAGAACATTTCCACCATTATCTCTATGGAAGAAAGTTCTTGCTCCGGACAGATCACGCATCCTTAACCTGGCTTTTAAATTTTAAAAATCCGGAAGGACAGGTAGCCAGATGGATTCAACGACTCCAGGAGTTTGACTTTGAAATACGTCATCGCAAAGGAACTCTTCATGGAAATGCTGATGCACTATCAAGGAAGCCGTGTAATGAAAGCTGCCGATACTGTTCTAGAGTAGAGAAGAACTATCAGCTGATAAATACTTCGGTACGCCAAGTTACTGTTTCACCTCCATCAAAACCAGACCCATGGAGTGATGAAGGACTTAGGGAAGCCCAAAAAGAAGACCCAGATATAAATCCAATTCTTGAATTGAAAGAATCTTCTAGTATGAGACCAAGTTGGCAGGATATCTCCACCTACAGTCCTGCTACTAAGCAATATTGGGCTCTTTGGGACTCACTCCATATAAGAAATGGTGTCTTATACAGGAAATGGGAGTCCGATGATGGACGTAATTTCAAATGGCAGCTTGTTCTTCCAAAATCAAGAATTTCAGATGTTTTGAAAGAATTGCACAGTAGCTCAACTGGAGGCCACTTCGGAGTAATGAAAACTCTACAGAAAGTTCGAGAACGCTTCTATTGGAGCAAAACGAGACAAGATGTAGAGAAATGGTGCCAATCTTGTGATGACTGTGCGGCACGTAAAGGACCGAAGAAACGTAGCCGAGGAAGGTTGCAGCGGTACAACGTAGGAGCACCTTTTGAGAGGATAGCATTGGACATTTTGGGTCCTTTACCACGATCCTCAAATGGCAACAAATACATACTAGTTGTCATGGACTACTTTACTAAGTGGCCTGAAGCGTTTGCAATCCCCGATCAAGAGGCGACTACAGTAGCCGAGGTTCTAGTGCAACAATGGGTTTCCAGATTCGGCACACCCTTACAAATTCATTCTGATCAAGGGACAAATTTCACCTCTGTTGTGTTTAAAGGAATGTGTCAAATTCTCGGAATAGACAAGACGCAGACCACGCCACTACACCCACAATCGGACGGCATGGTAGAGAGGTTTAACAGAACCATCTTGAATAACCTCTCCCTTATGGTTTCCAGAAATCAGCAAGATTGGGATTTGAAGCTACCGCTGTTTCTTCTTGCATATCGCAGTGCTGTCCATGAGACTACCGGATATACTCCTTCACAGATGCTCTTTGGTCGCGAACTTCGTCTCCCTTGTGATCTTCAGTTTGGTCGTCCACCGGATACATCTTCATCGCCAGAGGAATACCTTCGAGACCTTCAGGCACGTCTTGAAGATGTCCATAACTTCGCTCGAGACCGAATCAACCTGACGACCGAAAGAATGAAGACAAGGTATGACACAAGAGCGACGGGACATGAATTCCAAGAAGGTGACAAAGTTTGGTTGTGGAACCCGATTCGACGTAAAGGACTTTCTCCAAAGTTGCAAACCAACTGGGAAGGTCCCTACACAGTCCTAAAAAGACTGAACGACGTCGTGGTTCGTATAAGAAAATCATCTGCTTCAAAACCAAAGGTAGTACATTATGATAGATTAGCTCCTTATCGTAATGTAGAGTAAAAATCAGTAGACCATGGTCTGTTTGTAAATAGTATAGATAATTTTAATCTTTTCTATTTTCTTGTATTTTTAGTTGCTTGTGTATGTAATGTGCTCTGTATCCTCTTGAAATGTAAATTCTTTTATATTAAATTTGGCCTCCTATCAGGGGATTGTACTGCCCGGGACGTGCAGTCCTTGAGAGGGGGCAATGTTACAAATTTGTAAATAATGATTATATTTGTCGTAAAATATCTCAGACAGATCAGAAATTCTCACATTTTGGGCAAAAATTGCGGTATTTAGACGTGTTGTAGTTTAAAAGCGGATTTCCTAATGATTTGGCGACTTGGCGACAGTTGGCGAGATTCTTGGCGACTTGGCGACGGTTGGCGAGATTTTTGGCGACTTGGCGAGAAATCGATACTTCTGGAAACATCCATCACCTAAGCTCTAGGACCAATATTTTTCGAGATAGCCTAGAAGCTTCCAGAACCTTGGCGAAATTGGTAGATTTCTCCGCCAAGTCAGGTATAAATACCGCAGCCCGACATGGAAGAGTAGTTTTGTGAAGACAGTCAGTTAGTGAAGACGATTAGTTGTGACTGCTAGTTGTTCTCTGTCTGAGGTATTTGAGACCTGTGATTAGAAGCTGTTTCTTATTATATCTGACGAATTGTAGCTGTATAATTGTGATTGTTACAGCGGGAATTTCGTTTATCTAGTGAGAGTTTTTTACGAATAAAAGTCTTGTGTTCATTAAGTGGTTGCTTTATTCAACTCTCAATCGACACGAACCCGTGAAGCTCGGTACAATATCATTGTTTTATGCACAAAAAAATGTTCATGTTTAACAATGAATCATTATGTACAAAAAAGATGAATTTTTCAAACGAAGCGAATAATTCATTAGGAAAATATAGTTGCATATAATATCACAAGGTTTATTTCGTTCTTTAATTGAGCAGTAATCTGTCCCGGTTACTACTCTATATTAAGTAATTATTTTCTGAAAATATTTTGGGTTCTTATCTTGGGATATGGGAGTATAATGTTTTGAAATCTGAATATAAAAGATAATGTGATGAGAGTATTGGAAAATCCTTGCAACAATTTATTTAAATTTGTTAAATTACCCTCTATATGTGGTGGCAAAAGTTTCTCTAATAACCTTGTTTTGCCACATTTTTGTTGCCGTAATGGTATTCCATCAATCACCTTCAATGGAAGTTATATTTATAGGTAGCCAGAAAAAATATGACAAGCAAGAAAACAATGGAAAGAAATAACTGCCTTATTTGAATGAGGTTGAACTGTTAAAACATATTCTCGAGATGACAGTAGAAACATTAACATGCAAATATGAACACACTGATACATACACATAGAGAATTAAATATAAAAAGAGATTAAGTTTTTATTTCATGTTAAATAATGTGTTCATATTTGAAACAAAATAGTAATAAATAGAAGAAATGGAAATTAGTCTGCAAATATTTTAAGCAGTACAAATTAGCTTTTTTCAAATGAATGAAACAACTGAACAATTTAATTTACTTGTTAATATGTAGAAACTGAACAAATTTATTTTCAAATTATTTTAATGAATATTTGTTAATTTGTATTTATTTATTTTACTTCATTGTATTTATATTTTATATCACTTGAATGGAAACATTTGTACTAAATGTATATTATAA
The DNA here is from genome assembly GCA_037975125.1 of Latrodectus hesperus. NCBI lineage: Eukaryota > Metazoa > Arthropoda > Arachnida > Araneae > Theridiidae > Latrodectus > Latrodectus hesperus. The sequence continues at coordinate 38,157,028 of CM075857.1, read as the reverse complement.
AGCAATTTATTGAAGTTAATTAAAACTCATAAATAATAAATAAGGTTTTTCTTTAAACTCACGTTAAATTTAAGTTATTTTTTTTACTATTTTGTGCTATTTTCTTCATTTAATTTTTTTCAGGTTAAAGAAGATATTAAATTTACAAGGATTATTGAAAGTTTTGTTTAAATGTTTAAATTGTTTTGTAATTTTAAGCTATTCATACGATATTTATACGATAATCTATACAATTATATATACTATAATCTTATATATATTACATCATATGAATATAATCATACTGTTATATTCATATGATATTTATTTTTACGTCTCATGATGCTTGCTTACAATTTTCTTTTAATTAAGACCATCAAAAACTTATATTTTTTATTTATGTCTTTTTAATGCGTATTTGATATGCATTTATATAATTATGTTTTTTATATTCAATGTGAAAATCAAAGAAATTTTCAAAATCCAATTAAGGAATATAAAAATAAGTATTACTAGGAATATTATTAGGAAGAAAATTGCATTTAAATGATAAGATACGTAATAAATGTAAAGCATATTATTTATTAGAAATTTTGTATACATCCAACAAAATTGAATTTTGATTTTTTCAGGTACTTTTAATCATAGAATCTGACATATATTTTTTATTTTGTATATCAATTTTTCCACTAGTGGAAGATTTATGCAAGTCTCGAATGAAATAATATTTTTAAAAAATGTATATAGGGAGAGATATATTATTTTTGCTAGAAGTAGTAAAGTAATCATGAATGACCTTAAGAAGCAATGGAAAAAATGTTACTTATTAGGTTTTCTCACCCAGCATGTATAAATTAAATCATCTTTATGAATAGCATTAAATTTTCATGTTTAACAAATTTTTATGCTACCCGATATTTACGTCATCAGAGAAATTTTGCTTGAAAGCTAAATTATACACTTCAACACTAAATTTCCTTAACAAACGCAATTTACTCTTATAATTTTAATTTTATTTATTAACATATTTTTAAAAGTTTTAAGTTAATAATAAATTAAACTGTAAAATAAGGATTTACTATAAAAGGTTAATACAATTATAGTTTACCATGTTATTTACTTTCTTATTTACATTTTATTTACAAACATATATTTATTAACATATATTTGTAAATATATTTACAAATATAATAAAATTTGTAAATATATTACAGATATTTGTAAATATATTTAAAAACATATTAAAAACATTTTAAAATTATTATTTACATTTTATTAAGCATAAACAACACTCATTAGATAATTAAGGGTTTTATTGTAAGAGTGATAACTTTTTATAGATGGAAAACCTCTTTTTAAAAAATGAAGTACCTCTTTTTTAAAAAAATGTTTTTCTAAAAAATGAAATCTGATTATTTTATAGCTTCATCTTTGGTTTCATACATAAATTGCAAATACTGTTAATAAATGCAGATAAAATTCAAGTATGTAAATCTAAGAAATTCTGAACAAGTTTTCACTAAAATAACTCTTATAATAATTTTATAACTACAGTAATTATAACATATTTAAATTATATTGAATATAAAAATTTATTTGTTGTAGAAAAAAGATTTTCTTTTCATTATTATTGATGGAATCAGCTATTAATTTAATTACTTTATAATACATTTATTGTCTTTGATAAAATTTTTTTGAAGTTATTGAAATATTATTTACTAACCGTATTTATTTTAAAAAGTATTCAATTTTTTAAAATTCATGTTAAGAATTATTTTATTTGAAAACACATATATAAATCTAGATAAATAATTTGCAAATATTTGAAGTTTTTAATTTTATAAATTTATATTATTTAAATTTAATTTATAAAATTTGAATTGTTTAAAAAATTCCTACATTATTGTAATACGTCTCATCATTATTGTGAGTTTTAGGATAAAAACTTATAATTAAGTGTAAAAGTTAGAAGGCTAGATTAACTTAAGATTGAAAAAGTATTGATTATAATCTTTGACATAAACAATAGGATAAATTTAATTAAAATATTGAACACAAGGGACCTCTAAAAATGAAAGACAAAAATGTATATACGTGTTTAAAATGAAGTTTTTCTTAATAGTTGGAAACTACTTTCTTAATAGTTGGAACGATTAATTTTATTTATTAAAAACACTTTATTTTAATTTATAAGTGAAATTTTCTTCCATTTATTTTAATTTTGTGAGTTATTGATTATGCATTTCCTTGGGGAAAAGTAATATCTAGATATTGTATTGTGTGCTTAAGTGGTAATTTTCTTTATTTATTTAATAGCAGAAATATTTACACATGGTAAGATTAATAGCAAATAACAAAGTTAGACTCTATGGGGATTTTTAAGTATTAAATACAATAAGAGAGAAAGAGAGAGAGAAAAAGAACTAGTAATTGGTTTCAGAATATAATTATATTTGATTTATCATTTTGAAGATGGATTTAAATTTTACTGCAATCATTTAAACAGGAACTTTCATAAAAGCAAGTTATTTCATAAATTTTCTCTAGAGTATTGAATATATAGCAGTTGAATAATACAAAAACGAATATTTCGTCAAGAAACATAGGCATTTTTAAAAATCCAGAAACAATGTACATTATGCTGATAAACGATACATTTCAACGAAGTGTTTATTTTAATACATAAAAGGAATATTCTATTCGTAATGCTTAATTCAAAGGAATTTCGGAACAGAGGATTCCACTTTCAAACTTTTCTATTCAGTAGTTTTATTGATAATATATGCTCTGAAAATCGTAAAAGTATGAATCTTTTTACACGCATATCTCTAGACATTCGTAAATATAACTCTCTGGACTCTCATAATCTTGTCTTTTGTTTACATACTAAAGTGCAATAGAATAATGGATAATCATGTAACGTTTATACACAAATATTTATTTAAACTTGTTAATTTAGAAGCAATAATTTCTAAAAATTTTATTTAAAATGCATAGAAAAGGTTGAAAATTCATTTTAAATGACATAAAGACATTTATGATAACAGATTTTCTTAAATGAATAAAATTAATTGTTGTTGTTGTTACTAATGACACTTGAACAAGCCAAGCTCGCTATGCCTTGGCTATGCGAATATAAGTCAATAGGGAGCGTCTTTCGTTTTAATCAGAGCATCATGAAGGTGAAAGTACGACTATGGCTCTACACACATGCCATAGGTACCCGTTTATAGGGTAGGCAACCATTCACACCTCATTTATACAAGGAAAGGACAAAGACAGGATAGATAGAGAGAGAAAGTACATCCATGTCCGAACCGGTATTCGAACCCAGGACCTCCTTATCTGCAGTCAGGCACGCTGACCACTAGACAAGTTGGGCGGCATAAAATTATTTTTGATTTTTCTAGTAAAGAGTAAAAAAAGCTTTGAAATATCTATATAAAAATCTTTATTCAAAATAATATTTTTTTGTATTGTTTTCCAAATTTTGTAAAAATAGGATTTCAAAATATTTATTGATAATAAATTGTGAATAGAAATTCTTTTAAATTTTGATGTTTATAGCTTTCACTTAATATATTCATTTTGCTTTTTTTAAACTTCATTATAATTATCATTGTATATTTATTTATTATAAATATTTGTAATCATTATTAAACATACAGCAAGATTTAGATTTTTTTAATAAAATAAGCAAACAAATGAAATTATAGGTAGAAATGACAAATCTTTATATTGTTATTTCTAATGTAAATGTACACAGATTTCTGTTCAATGCGTTAGCAAAGCGTAAGCATAAAGCGTTTAATGCGTAAGCTTTGCCCATAAAAGAATATACACAAATTCTGACTACTATTTTAATAATAATAAATATAAATTGTTATTTATTATTTATTTTAAAATTTTCTAGCACATATTGCAATAAAACAATCAGAAATGTTAACTTGCATTTTTGAAGACTAGATTGTAATTTAATTTTGATGTTATAAACTGCTACAGAACATATAATTTCATTTATATTTCTTTTAGTATTATTCTAATTATTTAGTTAGAATAGTTTGATTTTAAATAACAAAAGTAGTTTTTTATCAAGTAGGGAAAGTAAGAGAGAAAGAAAGAATGGTGAAGAATAAGAGAAAAAGCTATATTTATTAAATTCTAAATATCTATCATATTAAATAATTAATAAAATTTTCTCATATGGATTTAATTAACTGTAAATAATAAGAAAAGTAATTCTTGCAAATTAAATACAAACTCAGTTATCAGGAATATGTCACGGTATATAAGATGGTAAGGGAATGTGAAGGAATGAAATTATTTATGCTGAATTCATAAAGGAAAAATCACGTAAATAATTAAATATTAGTCCTTCTGCCATAAAAGGAAATATTATGACAATGACACATTACAGGCAGTTAAAAATAGGAAAATCATTTTTTTAGAAATTATTTAGTCGTGAAATGAGTTTAATATCAAATTTAAAACAAATGGATTTTAAAGATTTGAAAAAGATCATTTTTGCTTTACTGTGAGAAGTAATTCAATTATTTTGAGTTTCAGAAGTTAATAAAAAGAAACTTGAAGTCTTGAAATAATTTTTCCTGAATTTGACATTTATTAATTAAATGCATTGATTTATTTCACCATTCGAAAATTTTAATATTTGATTTATTTTCTTTAAAATCAATATAAATATCAAAAAGATTCTTGTGCTCAATGGCGTGAAGAATGAAGCTCTTTTTTCTTATCAATTAATCTCATTAACGTATATGTGAGTAAATTGGGTATTATGATAATCACTATGATTTGCTAAATTAGATTATTCATTACAGCTATTTTTATCTTTTTCTTTTTAAAAAAGGATCATCAAATCAAATATTTCCATATTCTTGAAATTAATAATTAAGACTGTTATTTATCCAATTAGGTGCTAATAATCTTATTAATTAATAAATTAGATTTTCTATTTATGTAAGAATTTTTAACAATGTTATTGTTTGTATCTCTCTTTCTCTCTCTATCTTTATGTCTGTATATCTGTCTATCTATCTATCAATCTATCTATCTATCTATCTATCTACACACACACACACACACACACACACACACACACACACACACACACACACACACACACACACACACACACACACACACACACACACACACACGACACACACACACACACACACACACACACACACACACACACACACACACACACACACACACACACACACACACACACACACACATATATATATATATAATTAGCTACAAAACACACAAATTTAATACCTAGAATACACCCCTACAATCGATACGCTTAATGATAGTGTATCGATTCTAGGGGTGAACAAGGTTGACTAAGCCTTTCATCCTTTCACTGGGTCTATGAAGCTGCTTACAAAATATGGTAACCATCTAAGCGTGACAATGTTTTGTACCCTAGTCAAAGGTCAAGAAAACGCTTATGGGCATTGTAGGGCTGGCTTCATGGGGTATATCATGTCACTAAATTGAGTATTTTATCTGAGTCCTTAAATTACAGTATTTTAGAAAATGTCTGATATATTTTATAACAAGTATAAAACATTTTGATTATAAAACAGCATGTGATTTAACAAATCAGTCTTATTAACCCAATTAAGAAAGTTAACTAATGGTTAACTTTAAATGTTTATAACAGATATCTTTAGTTTTTACAATAACATATATTTATTGTATCATACATCTCAAAATTATCCAGTTTAGTTGAACTGAAATCTAGCTAAATTTCTTCTAAAGCCTCAAAACTAAACAAATCTTAATGTCCCTACTTAGTGAAAGAAAGATTTTTTTATGAATCTCTTAACATTTTTTCCAACATGGATTTGATCTTTATGGAAAGAAATCTTTTTATATTTTTGTAAATTTTTGTAATTTTATTTGCTTGAACAGAAATAAAATATAACAATTTTACTTAAAAGACGTAATGTTTTTCAATATAAATGAAACTTGATTTTGAATTCAGCAGACCAATAAAATGGGAGAAGAAAGTTTTCATTCTACTTACAATAATTAAGGAACCGGATTCCAATTTACATATTATGATAAATATTACACTTCTCCTTTAGGTTATGACACTTATCACGATGAGCTCGTACGAGGCTTTTGTATTTCCCCTCTTGTGAAACTTAAATATATCCTATTAACTAGGAAAGTTTTCTCGAATTGGCCAGACAAGCTACTTATTTTTTATTCATTATTTTAAAAAGCTTAGGAGAAATCAGTTATACAGAAATATATCAATAAAAAATCCTTGGTAAGTAAAACTTTTATTACCAGAAACAAAATGTATTACTTGAAATAAAATACAAAATCAAGAAAAATCATCACAATGAAAAGAAAATCATACTTTGAAACATTCCATTATTTTTATAAATTTATAAAAAATTTATTTATATAAATTATTTCTTTAAATTTTATTATTTTTATAAATTTGTATCTAAAGAATTCCATTTAATCTATATAAACAATCAGTATTTTATCTTCTGTTTATTTAAAAGAAATAATGCTTCGATCTATTTAAGTGCAATAAATGCTAAAATAAACTTTTTCAAATCGAGAACTACATTATGGCAAATGCAATGGATGTCCTTTATACGTAATTGTCAACTGGAAATTTCATTGAGCCTTTTTCTATTCGTATCGAAATCCAAAGAGATAGACACCCATGCCTTACCACCTGAGTCTTAATTTTGTTGAAAGTTTTATTACTTTTTATCTTTACTTATAAATAAAAGAATTTTGAAACATATTTTTGGTTTGAAACAAGTAAAGACTTCAATTAATTAATTAATCTTTTTGATGTAAAATGCTTTAATTTTTGTTGGTATAAACTGTTATGTAAATACCCATTTTTAAAATTTACATCACATTTGCATGCACAAATAACAACAAATATTAATAAAAGATCTACTTTAGAGTAAAAATTATATTATATATTTATGTAAATTTATTTAATCATTATTTCAAACATATAAAATACTCGGATTGATGAAATATTTTTGAAAAAAAATCCCATTTACAGAAAGCTTTACAATGTTTCTTCTTTCAAAGCATATATACAGAAATAATATTTAAAATAAATCATTTGAAAGAATGCAGCGATGTTTTAATCGTACTTTTAAGGAGGATATATTTTGATTTTGAATTACAATATTTTATGGTTATTAGAGGGAATAAAAATGGAAAGATTTAAAAAGTATTAAGACTTAAATGACATCTATTAACTTTAAATAAATTATTGTTAATCATAAGGGAAATATTACTTAATAAAAAAGAATAATTTAATTATATATTAAAATTGCAAAAGTTTAACAATATCTGAAAAACAGGCGACAGAAAGTATTATATAGTTTTAATTTTTATTTCAGATTATATGAAAATTTCATTAGCTTGCTTGAGATAAATAGCTTTATATAGCATTGCAATGGGAAATTTATTTTATATAATTTCTTATCTCTTATTGTGTTTTAGGCACTTAATTCTGCTTATTAAATTTAAATTTAAAGCATGATATTATATAAATACAGTATCCCACCGTAATAGCAAATTCAATTAGAGATCTCTGCAAAGTTTATTGATTATATATACACTCGTGTCCATAAATTGAAGGCAATGAGAGTTGAGGCAAGGAAAGAGACAGAAGCATAACAACTGTGACTTATTTGTAAATTATATTTATTAAACAAAAGTTAAAGACAAAAAAAATGCTATATGTTTGACATCATTTGTAAAAATTGCGATTTTTACTTCCTGGAGTAAATTTCAAAAAAGAACCTATTTACAATAACCAATATAACATGGTTGGTATGATGGTTAATTCCTAGTATGCTCCCCAGGCGTTGCAATACAGGACGTACAACGCCTAGGCATGCTGAGTATCAAATTATCGATCTTATCTTGGGGAATATTACACCACTCATCAAGCAATGCTCTTCGAAGTTCCGCAGATACGTGGGAAGGGGTTAACGGGCAGAAATTCGTCTGCCAAGTGCCGTGAGTATGCTGGCCAGTCCATATGGGTGATATCCTCCGATTGAAGGCATTCGTCTACAATGTATGCACTGTGAGGACGGGCGTTATCATCCATGAACAGAAATTATTCACCCATGCCGCCCCGAAACAAACGTACATGTTTTTCCAGAATGACATCACGATAGATGTGGCTTGTCATGGTCACATTCTGAACATGCAGGTTAGTTCTGTAACCCAGAATAATTCCTCCCCAAACGAACAATCCTGCACCATCATAACGGTGTCATTCAATGGTGTTCTTCTGGTGGTAACGGGTACCTGGCCTTCTCCATATGAAAGTCCGGTGAGAATCAGACTGAAAGCTAAACCTGGACTCATCGGAAAGCATCATATAAAACCACTGTTGCGGTGCCCACAATGCATGCTCTATACTCCAGGCTAACCGCAGGCGACAGTGAGTTGCGATAAGTGGAACACATCTGATAGGTCTACTAGCATATAGACCAATGTGCCCTAAGCGTCTGTACACGGTCTGCCTTGAAACTGTCGTACCGGTAGCTGAAGAGAGCTGACGAGACAGGTCTGTTTCTTTTGACAGTAACTGCCAAATACCGGTTCTCGTTCGGCGTTGAAACTCGGGAGCGACCTGTGCTGTAATGTGTAATCACATTACCATCATCTTAGAACCATTGTCAAAGCTTGGAAATGACACTCTGGGCGATTCCAAGTTCCTCTGATACTTTCAGCTGGGTACGTCCACATTCCAGGCGGCCAATTATTGTACCACGTAAAATATCATCCAAATGCTTCCTTTGTGCGATAACTATGGGTTATTGACCTGAAAGGCGTTTAAAGCGGTTGTGAACAGTTTTACTACTTTGCAACCCCATTCTTTATATACCCCTCTCATACACTCTCGTCATTGTGACGTACTATCGGCTCTATCTGGTGGTTTCTTGTATTTTTTAAATTATTCTTCAAGATGTGTGTGATAATTCTACATGTGAAACTTACCTTAATTTATGGACCTGAATTATGTATGTACACTACTGGCCATTAAAATTGCTACACCAAGAAGGAATGCAAATAACAGAACGATATTTATCGGACATATACATTACAGTGTAAAGAACAAAGGATTAGATTTACAGAAAATTAGGATTTATAGATCTTGAGAAATCCGTACCCAGAGCAGCCACCTCTGGCTGCAATAACAGCATTTATCCGCCTAGGCATGGAGTCAAACAGAGATTGTATGGCATGTACGGGGATCTCAGTCCATGCAGCTTCAACACTATGCCACAGTTCATCGACAGTAGTGGATGGTGAGTGATGGCGAGCCAATCGTCGGCAACCATTGACCACACGTTCTCAATTGGTGACAGATCAGGAGAACGTGCTGGCCAGGGTAACAGTCGAACCTGTTCTGTATCAAGGAAGTTCAGAACAGTACGGGCAACATGCGGTCGTGCAATATCCTGTTGAAACAAAGCATTAAGGAGGCCTGGAAGATAGGGCAGAGCCACGGGCCTTAACACATCGGAAATGTAACGGTTGCTGTTCAAAGTCCCGGTAATGCAAACAAGAGGTGATCGAGACGTGTATCCAATGGTACCCCATACCATCACTCCAGCAAATGGGCCAGTATGGCGATGTCCAATGCAAGCTGGCAATGCGTGTTCTCCACGATGTCTCCAAACACGGATGCGGCCATCATGGTCCTGTATACAGAACCGAGATTCATCTGTAAAGATGACGTGATGCCATTCCCGCGTGCAAGTTCGTCGCTGATAAACCATTGAAGGCGCTCCTGTCTGTGACGCAGTGTCAATGGTAGCCGAAACCATGGTTGCCGTGCAGACAATCCATGCTGCTGCAAACGTCGTCGAACTGTTCGAGCAGAAACTTGTGCCTTGCAAATTACTCCATTTCTCGACTCAGGATTCGTGACGTGGCTGTACGACCCCTTGTGACCATGCGGATAAGATGTCTGTCTTCTTTGATGTTAGTGATGATGGGTCGCTGAGATCCTGCATGACGTTCCGTATGATTGTCCTGAACCCATCAATTCCATATTCTGCTAACAATCATGGTGCCTCGACCGACGCGAGCAGCAATATTGCGGTAGCATTTCTTCTTCTTACACGAGGCATTACAACAACTTTCTTTGCCGAAAACAACGTTGAAACGGAAATTGAGTATGAGAAAACTGCTGTCAAATCTCTGGTTTTATACACATGTTAGATGTCGCTACTGTCGCCTGCTTTGTATGAATGCGCTGAAAATCTAATCATTTGCATATCACAGCAAGTTCTACCTGTCATGCAAATTTCCCGTGTGTGGTGTGCAGCTTTTCTGGTGTAACAATTTTAATGGCCAGTAGTGTATATATCTGTATCTATTTGTCTATCTATCTACATATATATATATATATATATATATATATATATGTATATGTAGATATATATCTATATAGATATATATATATATCTATATCTATATCTATCTATCTATATATATATATATATATATATATATATATATATATATATATATATATTAATATAAAGAAAAGACATATATAATATAAAGTAATAAATACAATACTGAAAATAAAATGTTGGAACTACAATGCATAATAGGAAATCTAGCCAGCGCAAAAGCAGCTAAAGAAAGATTTGCCTATATAAATAAGATAAAACATGAAGAAAGGTGAAATTAGAAATATAAAATTGGAAAGATACTAAAGTATATGAAGCAAAAGACAGGAAGGCATAGAGACCACGTCTTCATCAGGAGGGAGATGGCCAGCTATGCAAAAATGAACACTCTTTTCTGACATGCTCGAAGGACAAATGTCTAAAAATCTTCGAGCAATTCCCCCGAAGAGTGTTTGTATTAAAAGAACTTAGTTAAAAATTAGACTAAATATATATGTAAAAAAGATAAATATATATGCAGAAAAATAAAAATATCCACTATAGATGAAAATACTCACAATAAGATAAAACATGAAGAAAGGTGAAATCAGAAATATAAAATTGGAAAGATACTAAAGTATATGAAGCAAAAGACAGGAAGGCGTATTTTCTACTGTATGTATTTTTTACTGTATGTATTTTTCTCTTGTACTTTTGGTTCATCTATTGTGAGTATTTTCATCTATAGTGGGTATTTTTATTTTTCTGCATATATATTTATCTTTTCTACATATATATTTAGTCTAATTTGTAACTGAGTTCTTTTAATACGAACACTCTTCGGGGGAGTTGCTCGAAGATTTTTAGACATTTGTCCTTCGAGCATGTCAGAAAAGAGTGTTCATTTTTGCATAGCTGGCCATCTCCCTCCTGATGAAGACGTGGTCCCTATGCCTTTCTGTCTTTTGCTTCATATACTTTAGTATCTTTCCAATTTTATATTTCTGATTTCACCTTTCTTCATGTTTTATCTTATATATATATATATATATATATATATATATATATATATATATATATATATATATATATATATATATAAATATATATATATATATAAATATATATAAATATATATATATATATAAATATATATATATATATATATATACATATATATATATATTTAAAGAAAACTTAATGCATAAATTCTAAATAAAATTTTTATTTAGAAATTAAAAAATATTGCTACATAATTTGAAATATCAATGTAATTTGTAATTTCTACAGTGCTCCTTTCATGAACATTAATCGCATACTTAAACTTTTAGTGATTGCGAACTTTATGCTTGCACATAAGTATTATGCGTAAAGTGTTTTCAATTGGTTTTAATTTTAACTTTTTCTTGTTTGTATAGAAAAAAGTAAAAATTTATAAGTTATGTAAAAAATGCTGAGAGATCAGAATATGTTAGTCTCTCCAGATATAGTAAAAGCATAAAAGCATGCTTTATTAAATTATTTTCTGACAATGTTATTGATTAGTAGGAAAAGAAAGCATTTTTATGCATAAGAGAACATCTAAATGACGTTCCAAAGTGTTTTGAACTTCTTTCTCCTGGAAATAATAAGTTCAATCTTCGATAAAATGTGGGTATTGAAGCACATACATATCGATGTTAACCAGGTCAACCTAATGTAAAAATGAAAATTCTTTAAAAATACCTTTTCCATGCATCATAGAATTATCTGGAGGCTTAAATTAAGTACGCATACCTAAAGGTTAGTGATTATTAAGATGCATAATAATACCTTCTAGTTATGTGACAAACGTATTTTGCTTAGTAGAGCTAAATTTAATTAGAAAAGAATTACTCTTTTTAAGTAATTTAAAAATGATCCTTAGTTGGCTGAGATGTTTAAAAATTTGCATGACTCAGCAATTTTATCAAACATGAAACAAGGCAAAATTGATTATTATTAGCTAAATATGAACAAAAAAGTTTGCTTTTTAAATGTATTAATTGATTTTTTGAAGTATTTTTTTTTAATCTGTAACACGCAAAACGCTAATGAGTTTAATTTCTGTTTTAATTGATTTACGATTCTCACCCAAATTTGCTAAAATCATTGGAAAAATTAGAGTATATGTATATGGTTATAACTCATAAATATATAAAAAATCAAAAAAATTTTCATTACATTTAATTGCATTATAAGTTAAATAATTTTTACAGACTTTTTAAAAATTATAAATATTGAATGAAAAACCTTTATCAAAAAATATTTAATTCTAGACGAGTAGATCATAAGTATGAAATAATTAGGGCTTGCCAAATATTAAAATAAAAGAATAACTAAATAAAAACTATTTAGGGGAAGTGTGTGTGTATGAATAAAGACTAATACATTTAGAAATGATAAAAAAAGTCTTGAAAAATTTGTGTGTTTTCGTAAAGAAAATAGAGAAAAAGAGAAGAGACTTTTTAAATTTATTTGGGAAAAGAGTCGACCGAATAACAAGAGGATGAATAATTTGTTTCGTATAATTTAGACAGAATTTTTAAAATAAGAGCGGAGATATTTTTGAATAAATGCTAAAGTTCTTTTCCAATGGACAAATATTTCTTACTCTTTGTTAATATTTTGCATGACACACACACACGCATGCACGCACACACACACACATGAGAGTGAGAGAGAGAGAGAGAGGGAGACGAATACATTATTTTTTAAATTAAATTTAACTGTATAGAATTGCGGTATTTTCAAAGATAATTTCATTTTATTTGCACGTAATATCTGCCATTCATAATATGTTTCTGATAATTATTATTTTGTTTCATACTCTAACATAATATATGAATACTGAAACTGCTGTTTTTATGTGATTATGTTAAATTAAAAATTTATATTATTTTTTGCATTGTCCCATTTTTAGAAATTCTCTTTATTTTGTCTCAATAGCCAATATGAGTACATAATTTTTCAATGTGCTAGCAAGAATATGGATTGAATTAATTTTTATATTGAACTGCTAGCCGAAAAGCATTAATTTTGAAAAAATTCTTGTGTATACATAAATTAAGTTTCATTATTTTGGTTATGTTGATAATTTTGGGAATATCATTGAAATATCGAAGAAAAATTATTGCTTAAATATTTCAGAAATAATGCTAAGCAAGTTTTTCAAGTAAATGACAATTATTAAAATATAAGAAATGCAGAATAAAATGCATTAACATTAACAATCAACTCATTACGTATATACACTGAAGTAGAATGTGAACTATATAACTTTTAAAAAATAAGCAATGGTCTTTAAATTTTTCAGCAAGGCAATTTAGTTGATAAATTTCTAAAGAATATTTCAGGAAAAACTCAATCTTATCCGGACTGAAGGATGAAATTGGTAAAATAAATTTCACCATTTCATTATGTATATTTTCCCAAATGTAACGCCTCATTTAAACTTCAAAGCAGTTTAAAATAATTGTTTGAAGCTATGATTATGAATAAAGGTAGTATTATGTTATATGTATGATATTATGTATAATTTATGTAGACATATTATAGTATATATAGACAATACCTATATTAAATTATATATAATGAATTAAATTAAATTTTACATTGGAAACAAGAATGAAAATATTAACTAAAACATTAATTTGGTATGGATTATTTTTGTCTGGTAATTACTTTGAAGCTCATTAATTGTTTTGATTTTTTTATAGTAAATTAACTTCGAAAATTTTGCAGTTTTTCAGTAATATTGAGTTTTAATTTTTGAACATGAGTGTTATTTCATATTTCTTTGTTAAGATGTGATTTCAATTTTATTTGTTGTATAGGAAAATGTTAAGTAATATATGTTAAAGATAACATTTTTTATTGGAATAAGAATATTTGTTCAAAATTTAATATATTTAAAGAATTATTATTCGATACATAAACAAAAAATATCATGATTTCAAAAATTGCCATAATTTTTGGTTAATATTAAATCTTAAATATAAAAGTTGAAACTTCTAATTTGTCTAGTTTGGCGATTTTATGGTTAGAATAATGTTTATTGCTTTGTTAGTAGTAAACAGAAACAAATGTCTGAAAAAAATCAATGAAGTAATCAAAAAGGTTATCCAGTTAATTGTTCGCATCACTACAATAACGAATTTCTCTATCACTGCTGCGTTCTGATTGTTTTATTTTTCTGCGTGATAACACCTAGATGGACAATTGATAAGAGGCGTATTCAATCTTCAATTCTTTGTCCAAGCATTTGGGATTCAACAAATGTTTTTTTATTTTCGTGTTATTTCCTACATAGTTCCCGACTTATTTTTTCCTAATTTTTCATTTATTATTCTCTAATTCATAAAATATTCTCTAATTCTATAAATTCTTTATAATGTAAGCCATTTCAAAAGGCAAAAACTTCCTAAATTTCGTGAGAAGAATATAATACCGAAAAATGAAATAGGAAAGTGAATTATGTTCGGGCTTCAATGAATGAATATTTTAAAGTTAATAGAATACATTATGAATAAATAACACAATTTTTAATAAAGAATTTAAATAATGAGAAAACATTTATTACTGCATGAAATGTTTAGAAAAAGAATACTTAAATCTGGTGATATTTAAGAAGTGATTCATTGTTTGATTTATTCTCTGTTGAACTGAATAATCTTTATTTTTATTTTCAGTTTGTAATTTAATGGAATATAATTCTAAGTGTATGCTAAAGGTTAGAGAAAATTTAATATTTTTAATTACTTCATTTTGATCTAAAGATATCTGTATGAGATCGAAAATTTAATTCATCTAACGAATCATGTGGTAATATTTACTGCATACTTTTGAAAATATTCATTTGTTTCCCTATTTAAACTTATTTTCAAAATTAAATAGTATCAAATGTTAAACATAAGGAGAATATTTACTAAAACAATTATATATTTGCCATTGTATTTGGAATCATTTAATGATGAAAAGTATTCAATTATACAACGGTGATATTCGTTCTAGAAACTGGCTGAATTCTAAGAACAGCGAATCAGGTGATTATTTTTTCATTTATTTCTATAATTATTCGATTTTAAGGATTTTGTTTGAAGTAGTTTAGATTTAAACATCAGAATTTTTAGAATTAATATATAATACAAAGTTCTTCTTCTTCTTCAAGTTGGGTTTGTATGTCATTGAGCACCTCTGCTTTTATCAGCATTTTGTACTGTTAACTCCAAACCCAATGTTTCTTAGTTCCATTTGCTCGGATCACCCACTTTATTAATAAAGTCTGATAACCCTTTAATGGAATCTAGGTGTAACTCTCTAGTATGGATGATGCCTAAAGAGGTTAATCTAGGGAGGGCAAGAGCCTCGCATTCATAAATGATATGCTTGGCCGTTTCCTCTTGCATATGACATTTCCTTCAGATAGGGTCTTGCTGAAACAGTCCCATTTTATGGAGATGTTTTCTGAAATAATAGTGCCAGTTATGAAGCCTACGATTAAACGTATCTTCTGCCTAGAGCATCTAAGAATTTCATAGGAAATCCTCGCTGATGACCTACAGATCATACCTTTAGCGTGGGTTTGACCAGGAGATTTGAGCCAAGCTTCATACATCTTCCGTTTTTCCCATTAATACAAAGTTAATATCGGTAATTTATATTCAGAAAATCTAATAAAATATGTAAAGACATTTTTACTTCCTAAAGTAAAATACATAATATAAAATAATCGGACAATCAGAGTAAGTGAATAAAAATATCAATTAAAAATTTTAAATTTACTGGACAAGTAAATTAAAGAAAAAATCATTAAAAACTATAGCGAAATATTGATTTATACTTTTAATAAAACTGTGTTACGTGAATGTGGTGGAAAAAGTTAACTCCCTAAATATGATAATCAGAATAAACTTAACAGAAAATTATAAATAACAGCTACCCTGGTAAGAAACCTTAACAAATAAATACACTTGTCTTTTAATGGCGCCGGAAAGTCTCCTAATTATTGTGAGATACAGAGTCATCAAAGATAAAAATACATTGTATTTTCCTAATAGTATTTATTAAGTTTGATTATAATAATCTAATTATTTTTTTAATCTTGTTTAAGCAGTACCCCAAAAATTTAATATTCAATTAATTTTTGTGATACAAATATTTTACACAGTAGCTTTAAAATAATCTATCAGTTAAATGAATAATAAAAGTTTAACTTATTATTTACAAAAATTGCTTATATCAATTAATTTAATAGTACATTTAATTCTTTTCATTGATAATATTTATAATAAACATATGCTGATATTATTATTATATTGAACTAATATTGCAACACAAAATATGTTTACTGCATTACAAAAATCTCGAGTGATAATTTACAGCACATATTCTATAATATTTGATATACTTTAATAAATATTTATATAATAAATACATTTAATAAATTCCTACAATTCTTGGTTAAATAACAAAATCCCATTTGCAAAATGTCAGTCATTTTTTATTAATTTATGATATATGAATATAGATTTTCAAATCATTGAGTCTATTTTATTAAATAGATAGTTATTTAATAAAATCATAAAATGTTTACTATTTTAGTTTAAAATCAATAAATAAATAGTTAATTAATTAATTAATATTACTTAACTATGCAAATTTTAGTTCTTGAATTTTAATGATCTTTGAATTTACAGAAATAATCATAGAACATTTTAAGATAAAATTTATAGTTTTTGAAGAAAAAATATTTTGAAGTGAAATATTTTGTTTGGATAAAAATACATTAAAACCATAGAAAAATAACTTTAAGTAAAGTTGGACTCATCTTAATCCTTTTGATATTTTTTAAAAATTGCTTTAAAAAGCGTTAAACCAATGGTATAGTTAGAAATTTATTTTAAAATTTTTATCAACTTATAAATATAAAAATTTTAATCCAATATTTTCTAGATTTTGAGAGTATAATGCAAATAATTAGTATTTAAATTTATAAAAAATTTGATAGATTTAGAATTTCTATGGAAGGATTTAGTTAAATTTGTTATTAATTTAATTTATAATACAGTCTGTTAAGTATAATCAAGATTTTGCCAAAAAAATCCTTTCTAACATTTATAATTTTAAAAATAGAATTTAAAAAACATTATTATATTAATAGTTGACAAAATATTTTTATGTAAAGTTTTTAAGCAAGCAATAAATAACTTATTAATAAATTGTTATTTCGAGCATTTTATTTTATTTTATTAATAAGTATTTCTGCTTTTATAAGGGATGAAAATAATTTATGTCTCATGAATTGTCTTATTGATTTTATTAATTAAAGGAAAAATATTAGACACTTCTGGTTAGCATAAAATATATCCAGCAAATTCACCCTATTAAACTTTCTCTGACATTTACTCATTATTTCTTAAAATATTTTAAATATTAAAGGATGATTTATAAACAATTTCTTAGAAATAAATAAATATTAATTTTATTATTTTATGATATAAAAGAAATAAATAATTTTTAACAATTTGAAGCACATAGAGATGTTTGAAAAAAAATAAAAAAATTATATATTATTCGTTATGTGTTTTACATAGCGTCAATGAAAGTTTTTTAGATTTCTTCACATTTATATTTGATGCAATTTTATTGAATATATTTAATTCTTTTCATTGATGACAAAGTTCAACGATGTCTGAAGTTAAATAATAGACAAAAAAGTGTAATGAGGTTTATGAGATTTAAATTAAAAAAAACTGTGTAGTATAGCCAATAATATTATACAAAATGAAAATAAGAATTCATGTTTGAGGTGTGTAAATAAATGAATAAGCTCAGAAATTGACTTAAGAAGTTTTGAAAATAAATTATTAAATGAAAACAATTATTACTTTGAACTTTTACCTTATTTTCAAAATATATTTTTCCTTAAATTGAGTTTATCATTAAATATTGTGTGTAAAACTGTTTTTTTTGTAACAGTATAAGGCGAATGTAAAGTGTGTAATACAATGATATTTCAAAAGCATGAAAAACTGTTTTACTGGGTTTAAATCTGATAAAATCATTAGAACTACCACTTAGGAAGTATCTTTCATAATCTAAAGAAAATGTGATGCTTAAACGAGCTAAAAATTTTCTGTTGAAATTTTCCAGATTCGAAAATTTCAGTTGTGCTTCACTTCAATTTCATACCCGAATAATTTCGAGAATTTGTTAATTATAATTTGACTCTTTTCTAAAAAATAAAATTTCATAGATGAGATTAAAAAATCAGAGAAAATATTCATGTTCATTTAAAAATTTTGATTTTTATAAAAAAATTTAGAATTTGAAAATACTTAATAATATAAGGAAAGGTAAATACAAATAATACATAATTTCATTTTCTTTAACAACAATATAAAAAAATAATTAATTTCAATGCTACAAAGTTGTTATCCTTAATTTATTGTATTTTTTTATGATCCTAATGCATTCCCGGTTTCATGTTTTGAATTACTCAAAATGAAATTTCTGCCTGTTAATATTTCATCTGCTATGAGTTTAATGAGCTATATGAAGGTATCTTTGTTATCCATGGTGAATCATATAAAATATCTGCATCATTTTTATAGTTACTCTTATATAACTTGCATTATTTTCTTTACTGCTATGTGACCAGTCACAAGTTTGTGCAATTTCAATATTATTTGTTTTAGTTTTGTTGTTTTGTGATGTAATTTTTGTTTACTTAATTTTTTTATTTTTAAACCAATCAATGACTTTCTCTAGAAAATTTTCTGTTCTAATTAATGTAATTTCTTTTCCTGAAATTATACACCTTCTGACTATTTCCATCGAAAATGGTAATACTTCTTTGGAGTTAAGTACAAGAAAAATTGCTTGGTGCCATGGGAACCCATTTCATGCCGAGTGGATGAATGTTTTGGTGCCTCTGATGCGTTCTGGGTATTGATTTCTGAATATTAATCAAATCAATTATGTTAACCAAATCAAATATGTTCTATATTATACATATTAATTAAATCAAATATGTTCTAACTTGAATATTTTTAACATTAATTAATAAATCAATAAGACAAGAATGCTGATATTTATCTGTTATTAGTACGAAAAATAATAATAATAAATTTTTGATTCGACTAAATTCAGCTCATATGAAAATAATAAAATATAATTTGTTAGATCTAAGAGTGAATCAATGGGTCCTAATCTAATATAGTATTCTAAAGTTTTAGGTAATAAAATATTATTAAGCATATGATTAAAGTAATTAGAAATATTTACTAAAATATTAATAAATATTTAAAACAATATGGATGAATAAAGTGCTCATCTTTATGTAGAAAATAATAAAGGAGCTACAATTGATTTAAAAGATTCACAATACTGAAGAAAATATATTGTAATAAAAATATAATGAGAAATACAAAATATATATTTTTGATATCAAAGTATTTT
Source organism: Latrodectus hesperus (assembly GCA_037975125.1). Classification (NCBI taxonomy): domain Eukaryota; kingdom Metazoa; phylum Arthropoda; class Arachnida; order Araneae; family Theridiidae; genus Latrodectus; species Latrodectus hesperus. The sequence goes on along the minus strand of CM075857.1, from coordinate 38,137,121 downwards.
ATGATTGGAAATATATTTTTAGGATTTAAAATGTTTCAATTTAGTGAGGCTTCAAGCAATTTGTGCAATATTCTTATAATTCTGTACCATAAATGCAAGAAAATATTTTTTATTTAGAAACCAATAAAAAGTATATCCTTATTTATTTTAATAAAGATAAATATTTTTCTTAATTTCCTGATATTTTTATTAAAAATTTTGGTTTGAAAACTACTTAAAATGCAAGGATTCTACATAAAACTTTAAATTTAAAAAATATATAGTTCTAGTCTTGATAACAATTAATATATAAAATATATTTCAAAGTGAATTTGAAAAATTATTTAACTTTATGGATAGTTTTTGACAATCAAAATTATGCTATTTCTTTATTTATAAACTTGCGTCTGTGATTTAAAAAAATTTTAAATAAAAATTCTTTTTATTTTAAATATTCTGTAATAATAGACGCCGATGTTAAAAAGATTTAAAAATATATTACTTGCACTGCATAATGATTTAATATATTTTATGCTATTCAAATTATGCATTAGGATAAAAAATATTGTAATCACAGAATAAATCGTTATTGCTTACATTAATTTGAAGGTCACAACAGAATTTATAACCTTTCATTAACAGAAACTTTGAATTAATCTAAAATAAAATAAGGAATATTTAAATCTACAAAAAATGAATATAAAAATTTTAAAATAGTTATTCAACGTAATAAACATGCTGTTAGCAACACGTAACTGACCTTTAAAGTGAAGGTAAATTTTGCAAGCTGGGAATTTATGGCACCCTACATTGTAAATAAACAATGCAGTATTGAAACTGTCTGTTGTTATTTTAGTTAAGTATGTATACTTTTAACTAAAAAAGAACAGACAGTTTGATATTGGCTTTTAGTTTTTCATTGTTAAGTTTATGAGCATTTATTTTTTGTTTCATATTTGATCTATTTTTTTATCCCTTTGGTCCATTAAAATGTGACAGCTTTAAAATTATTATGAGAGAGAGAGAGAGAGAGAGAGAGAAGAAAGAGATAGAGAGAGAAAAAGAGAGAGAGAAAAAGAGAGAGAGAGAGAAAAAGAGAGAGAGAAAAGAGAGAGAGAGAGAGAGAGAGAGAAAAAAAGAGAGAGAATATATATAAATATATATGCCCGAGAGTAGAGAAAATCAAATATATGAATTGCTGGTATGAATAAAGAGAGCCTACCTTTTAAATGTCAGCTTCAAAAGTCTATGAATCATTAAAATTTTCAAAGTTACATCTGTTGCATTTATTTGAAAAATAGTTTTAAATAATTATAATAATTCTTCGAAATAAATAAACTATTAAATATTTTAAAGAGCAATTGCTTTCATTAAAACAAAATTTCTTGAAAATATATATTAATTTATATTCTTTATTTTGCTTTTCTTCATAACATACCGAAGAATAATACAGCTAAAATATTGAAATTTGTTCCAGCTTGATCAACATGTCATGTACTGTATTCTATGCATATCTAAAAAAATGTAGGCCTCTACATTTGCAAAAGAAGTTATCGGAATTTAAATTGATTTCCATTTTCTTAAAAGCTATAAGGTAAATATAGGTATGGATATCGATATAATAAAAGAATTTTACATATTTTATTGGTATAAAATATTTTTCTAAATTTAATATACTCTTCTTTTCTTATGTGCCAATGCTTTTTATGTATATATAGCATTTTTTTGCCTAAAAAGTTATATTCGCAAACAATATACAACATTTGGTGACAATTTGTAACGACAAATTGTGGGTCATGAGTATAAGTTACTTTAGGCTAAAGATAAAAATGCCAAAGCACGCAAGATACACGCACGGAAAGTTCTTCTAAAAGAAACTTCTTCCAAATTAATCGGTGTTTGCACGAATGCGCTGCTGATAAATTAAATTTAGAACTTTCCGTTCAGTCATATAGTTCAGCAAATTACTAATGTTTACGTGTTTTTATCTTTTATACTGCATTTGATGTGTTAAAAGCAAATTGACCAAAAGGGATATGAGCATTTTAGCGGCAAAAATATCATATAAAATAAACACAACATTGGAACGTTTCTCTTTGTTTATGCTTACGAGAAGGAGAACATATTGTATTCTTAATAAATCCAAATAATCCCTATTCATTTAAATTTAATACAGTTAAAAGTTCGTTTTACAGAAGGCTGTTATGCTGGCTCGTTGTGGCCTAACTCTTCTTATAATCTTTGGAATGCAATGTTCAGTGTTTGATCCCAGCCATTATTCCATTGCGAATGTTGGACAGTGCATTTTATTTTCTGTACGCACGTTTTCCGGATTGATTACTGAGAATTTTTCTGCTTTCCCCTCTTTTAACTTTCAAATGTGATTTACTAACTTTAAAAATTCCTAACAGAATGGAAATTACAAGCATAAGACCCACTTTGGAATGTCAAATGTAACTATTTTTATTCTTTGTTAATCGTGTTGCTATCACACTACCGAATTTTTTAACACTTTAAATAAATTTATTGCGAATATTTACAACATTAATGTAAAACAAAGGACAATTTAAAAGAATAGAAAATCTTAATTATAATATAAATGTAAAATCATAGTATATTTAAATTAATTGGCTTTAATTTTTACCTCATTGGGGCTATTAATAATAATATTAAGGATGTGTATCATTTGAAAAGCAATTAATTTAATGTCATCAATTTGAAGAGTATCATGATGACTTTGAATAAAACTTACAAGAGTCTTTCAATTTAAAAATTTAAACAACAGTTACATTTAACGAGATATTTTAAGAGATATGTATTAAATAACAGTATAAGTTAAATATCTAGAATAAAAGATATTAAGAATACAAAATTGATCAAAATTAATAACAGTAAAGGAATTTAAGCTTAGTTTATTATTTCAGTTAAAACCTTATTTTTATCTAAATAAATTAGATTATTAAATATTAATTTATAGATAATTTTTATCTTTTATTAATAAAAAGACCTGGAAAAATAAAACAATTTAGATTATTAAAATTTATTATAAACTTTTCCATGTAAAATCAAACTAAACTTATATTCTAAAAAAAGTATTTATTTAGATTTACTTGTTACTTATTTAAATACATTAGACTGATATTTAGAATTACAGTTTTCCAGATTTTTTGCATTTGCAATTGCAAGAAAATCAGCTATTTTGTTTCTATCATTTTTATAGCCAGAAAAAATTCTTAATCATGATGTAGACATCATAGAATATGAAACAATACGCAAATTTTCTCTCGACTGATTTATGTTCTAATTTTGCCAAACTTAATTTTATTTTCATATTAAGAGAATCATAAACTCTTTAGTGGTCTTTCAATGTCAAAAATTATAAAATATTAATGCTAATTTGATTCTGTGGTTAAAGCCCTCATTTTGTTAGATAGTCTTACATTCTTTTATACCTATCAATATAATAAAATAGCTACTGTGAGGTAAAAAGTTCGTAACTTGAAACCTTACTTTTATTCTTTCAGTGAATGGGTTAGACTTGATTTCATTTTAAAAGAAATAAATTTGACATTGACTAATTAATGATAATATAATGAAATAGAGTTAACACTCATTACTTTTGTCATGAGTGTTAATACTATTTTTTATTTTATCGAAGGCTAAGCTGATTTAAGAAAAATTGTATCCTTGAAATAACATTATTAGATGAACGAGACAAATTACATCAGGAACTCACAAATTACTTTATTTCTTAAAAACACAAAATGTTGGTCTATGCATTTTTAAATTAGCTTAGGATACAGGACTTTAACCTGTATTAATCAATTAATTTGATTCTGTAACGTGGCTTTGTATCTTTTGACTCTTATGGGAATTATTCATGATCATACATGAGTTATGAAATAATTTTATGTTAATTATTACAATTTAAACAAAATTATCACACGATACTAGATGTATCAATCAAAACGTTTGTTTAGTTGTGAATTGTTGTGAAGTTTAAAGCACACACAACATTCACATTCATATAAACTTACTTTATTTAAAAATTTCAGTCTTAATGTTTAATTAATATTTTTATCATTCCCTTATTTCCATTAATCTAATTATATGTTATATACTTTAAAATATAATAAGAATATATTTTATTTTTGCTTTACTTTAACTATATCAAATGTTGATTAACATAGTTTAGTTTTCTTTCAAAATTATGTAAGCATATAATCAATTTTGATATTTAAATCTTAAGGATTCTAAAAAATTGCTTTCTCTAGTCAATCCTGAATAACCACTGTACTTTGAAAGAGTCCATGGGAAAAAATGGATAAAAATTCAAGACATTTATGCATAATTTAGAAAATACGCTTGATTATTTAACTATTTAAAAATGTATATGAACACGAAATAAATAAATGTTATCGCAAATTTGTCAGTTTTCAGAAGTACTCAAAAGGTATTAAGAAAATTGCAATAAAATGTTAACTTTTTGCATCTTTTTTTTTAAAGTAAGTTTGAAAATGTAATACAAATGCACTACTTGATTGGTTTATTCCGTTTGCAACACAAAACCATAATATTTCCCAACAACTAAAATTTATTACCTTTAAATATATAATTTTAATTTTTTTTGAGGAAAAACAAATAATTGAAAAAAATATTTGTTTTTCCTCAAAAAAAACTGGTAAACTGGATATGAAGAACAATACGTGTATTCCGTTCCCTTCAATTATTTATGGCAAAATAAATCTTCGATAAAATCTTAAATTAAGAACTGTTACATATTGAAATTTCACAGAAATTTAGTAATCTAAAAACAATTAGTTAGTGCAGTATTTCACTTGACAGTTTTTAAACCACTAAGAATATTTAGTTGTCATGGTAAGTTAATCCACTGTGTGTGTGCATCAAATTCTTTCACAAAAATAATTAGTAAGCAAACTCGTTTATACAGACTTTGCAAACGAATTGACTGACTAAGCAGACATAAAATCGATGTTGGTATATAAAATTATTGAAACTAGCACACTGTTATTAAGTTCGACATTATTAATAATATCTAAATTTTTAAGCAAAATTGTATATCATAAATGATCATATAACTAGGTATTTCTTTTCATTCTCTTATCAATTAAAAAAATATCTCATTTCTAAAAAAATCTTTGCAGACAATTATTGAGCAAAATTTCCAGAGCAGAAGTTTAATTTACTCAGTAAATTATGAAAGCTGTGTGTAAAATTAATATTTTCAAAGGTTTAGTTTAAGAATTTTAACAGTAACAATTTATAAAACTTTTTCTAATTTTATTTTATTTTTAAATTTTATAATTAAATTGAATAAAATATAAATCAAAGATCAACCTTTAATAGCATGAGACTTCATGCAACGAACTGGCAGCCAAATGGTTAGCGTTTTAATCTTCGGATTCTAATCATCTACGTAGTTGGAATCACACCTAGGGCTTGGATGTTTGTAGTAATTTGAAATCCATTTTAAACCTTAGTTCCTGGTATAATCGTGCGCAAAAAAGGGCCATTGAGCGACAAACAATCTGTTCAGATTGCTCGATTAATTTATGGGAATTCTAATTATATGAAAAACTGATTTTTAAAACAAATATGACACATGAACAATATATTTGTAATATAATAAAACAAATTAAAAGAAAATACATTTCAAATGTTTCTTGTACTTGTTCTTATTAGTTTTATTTGAATAAATTATTTCTCTCAGAATAAGTTATTCTTACTCATTAGTTGAAACTTTTGGAATATAACATAATTTATCTGCAAGTACATTTGAATTCAATTCATTTTATCAGATTTTATTCCTACCATTTTATTTGAAACTCAAAGCATTCCCTTTCTATTTAGAAACAAATTTCATCTTTTCATGTACGCAATAAATATATTCAGTCTTTATACAATTGTTAGCAGAGGTAAATTAGTTTTCTTTTGTTTCTTAGTCTAAAGTGGAATCTTCTGAGTTATTTTCATCGCAATTATTCAGCCTCTTTTAATTTTCTCAATTCTCAAGGGATGTTGATCTAATTTAAAGGAGTATTTCTCAGTCTTTCTTTCTCGAATCTACTTTGACATGTTAATTTGTTATACCAACTTTATTCAAAAGTATGCGCTTAAATTAAAATTTTCATTAGTTTATTTTACATTTGTATGAGGTACGTTGCTTTTTTAAATTAACTAACAATCAATGTCGATTAAAATTGACAGTAACGATTAATAAACCGATTAAAGTAATATTTCAAATAAAATTTTTGAGTATTCATTTAACTCATGAATTGATAATAAAAAAAATTTAAACCATGAACTTTTATGTACATTATTATTATTACTGTTGTCACTACTCACACAAATCCTTTTGTTATCTTCATATCTCATTTTAAGAACATTTTAAAGCTTAATTTACTATTTGAACATTCATATTGAGAATTGTCTCAATTATAACAGAATTTTACTTGTTAGAATTCATGATGAGATTTGTGCAGAATGAGATAACATTTTTTCCCGATTTGTGATTCTTTTTAGCAAAACAATTTTTTTAAAAATCATTTTTAAAATAACATCTTTAAAGCATGAATTTGATTTCTTTGTTTATTATGCATATAATAAATTATTAATTCTTTAAAAAATTATAAAAATCATATTTCTAAATAAAGTAAACTTTCGAAGGTTGTTTGAAGTTTCATGCCATAAATTAAAAAAGAATGCTCCTATGATTGATTCTAATGAGAATATAATTTTATCTATTCATTTTATTTTATATATTTTGTATGTTTGTTACATGATCATTTTTTATGCGCGAGGACTGCACCCGTAAGAAGCTTGATTAAGATACACAGTTTATAGATGGTTCTAAATATATAGAAATATTCATATCCGTGGTGGATATCGAATACGTTAATTGTTGAACCGAAGATAAGAACGCTAATTATTTAGCTTCGAGCCTGGATTGTTCGGTTTATTGTATTTTATTCATATGCAACAAGAATTTTATTGGCTTAAAAATTATATGGATTTTTCTCATTTAATACTGTAAACTTCGGTTGATATGGATACTGCTATATCAACCGAAGTTTACCATTCACACAATTTTTTATTAATGTAAATAAATTTTCCATTTAGTTTTAAAAAACATTGAACTAAATGATGTGTAATTATTAAATAGTTTTATGACTAAAAATTTTATACTGATAAAAACATTAATATTTTATAATAAAAAAATATAGTTATGTGTTTTTATTCATAATTATGTTTCTTTCGTAAATGTGCTTTCATTAATAATTTGCTTATAAGGCTTTTTTGGAAAATATTTTCCAGCATGCGAGTAGCAATTTCAGTGTAAACATCATTTTTAAAATTACATACAATTTTTTGTTTAACTTTTTAAATAAGATATTTTCAGATTTTGTTTAAGTCTTCTAGTTTTCTTGTTTTAATTTATTATTATAAAGTTTCAACTTAAAAAAAGTTTCAACTGCTTACTGTAAAAATGTAAGTTTATGAAGTTAAAAAATTAGAAAAATTTTGGCTATCAGTTTTAATCAACAAATGTCGATTGTATTATATAAAGTAAGGAAACATTTTTACATCTTAAGTAATTATCAAAAATATTAAAACATATTTTTTTAAAAATACTTTTTCTAAATTTCAACTCTGGGTTAAAAATGACTAACATTTTAAAATAAATTTATTCACAACAAACAAAATTGGATTATATATTTGGAATAGCTTTTTATTTACAAAGTAGAATGGATATGCAACAAGTGAATTCATCATTAAAATAAAAAATTGTATTATGAAAAATTCGTAAATTTAATTTCATTAATATACATATTTTCTTCAATTCATATGAGTACACAAACTTATAAAATATACAAGTATTTTTACTTGCAATGCTAAAAAAAGGTTTAATTGTAATTGCAGCAAATCATTCAATAAAATATTTATTAACATAATTATGGAGTAGGCATGGTATTATTAATTGAAGGTAAAATTCGGAATTGCTGAAAAATGTTTTTGAAAAATTTCGAGGACAATATCATATTTCGTTGAAATTTTATAAGCAAAATGTATAAATGGATTATGCATTTTGTCAATAATTCTCTGATTCATTTTCATTTCTTTTTAGTTATTATTCTCCATCACTTTTTTTATTTATTAAATTTATTTGAAATGAGAAAATTAATGAAAAGAACAGTTGAATTTCTAAATGTAATTTTTAATATATTTGTGAAATCTGCAAAAACATATGGAGGAAATAGAAATAGATATTTTAAATTATATTATGTTAGTTCATGTATTCATCATATAATTAAATTATATATTTGTTTTTATGTAAGCAATGATTTATTAATTATAACTTTAAAGTTAATTTATCAACATCTTTTGGCACCTGCCTGTTCGCTTCCTTATCAAGTACAAAAATAATTTACCTTGTTTAGACAACCAAAATGATTCATTTATATTTCAGAACAGTCATTAGCTGAAATTTCTTAAAGAATGTTTATTCTGATGAATACCAGGATAAAATTAAAGAATAAAAAGATAAATATTTTTTTTGATTATTGAAGTTCTTATCTTCAAGCATAAACACTTAATAACAAAAATTGTCATTAATTAAATGGGATAGTAAGGGGAATGTTAACAAGATATTAATTAAAATCATCATGGTTGCTTTGAAAGTGAAAAAAAGTTATTGAGGCATCACTGAAAAATATACAATCGCTAAGGTTTTAGAAAATAAAATGAATGAATGAACAAATAAAAAACTGGGCATTTTAGTAGAAAATTACATTTTAAAACCATATTTTCTCCAAAACGTCAATTTTATATTTTTGTATTTTAATTTAAATGGTAGCAAAAAGTTTGATTCTCTTAAAATCTAAACATTATAAGATTCATTAAAATTTCATAAATAATCTTAAGAGATCAACATAAGTTCGTAGAAAATTTAAAAATCATTGTATGCAATATATTCGAAACAATTATGCCTCGTAAGGGTAGAAATTAAATTAAAATTTTTTCTACACTAAAAAATATCGATAAAAATTACCATTATTTAAAAATTAATTAAAGATTAACCAAGACAAAATCATACCTAATACAGTTGAAGCAATTACATTTTATATTGAAAACCAAGCAATTTGTATTTGAAAACCAAGCTATATTATTATTATTTATTATCAGCTATCATTATCTAGGTCTCGTTATTAGATTGAGCATTAGCGGATACTTTTCTACAGTAATTGTAAATGTAATATCATCACATTTCGAGATATCTGCACGGAAAAAAGAATTAAGAAGAATAAAAATTTCATTTCCTTGAATGAAATATAAAATTTGGTAAAAATTTTAAGGAAACGGGAAATTTAAAGGATCTTCACCAAAATGACTTACATTCAATCAATGCAGATCGTATTTTGCTAAGCAAAATGTCTCGGAAGATTTCAATTGAAAATAATGATCATGATGCTGGAAGAGGATAGAGATTGCTGAAACAGTATAGCTGATTATGGATAAAGATTTCAGATATTTCTGAAATATCTATCCATTTTGAAAGAATCTTGAATCTGTATCTGCACAAAATACAGTGTTCCAGTATTTAGCAAACTGTGAAAAATAATCATTTACAAAATGATAACGTGATCCGTCATGGTTGGTGACCCTCATCTTAGTGGATCATTACATGATGATGTTAATGTGAAATTAGTTTTATCTGGTTGATATCAAACCTTTATGAGTTCTAAGCTATAACATTTTGACTAATTTATGTGGTTTTACTGTATTTTTCATTTTACGTTTTTTATTTTGGTGAAAAATGTTCTATTTCGGTTTGAAATGTGCGCTTTCACTACTGAAGATATATTTCGCTTTTAAGAGATTATGTGAGTCTACATTGCAGCCAAGATTTGCTTTGCCTGATGTCTATTTCTTACAGGATGATGTTTTGTCCTATGCTACACATTTCTTCGAAACGTACCACTTTGAAACCTTACTGACGAACAAATAACAAATTGAGGATGTAAGTGAATGAAATAGCATTGTCTTTCAATGTGTCAAAAAATACCGATATTACATAGAAATATATAACTATTTCACAAATCTATACAGTTGTATGTTTTTTAAATTTTAAATCTTCCTTTTGTCAAGTAGTTTTAATTCTTCAGTTCCTTAAATATATTCATTTGTTAATTTAAACTTTGTTTATTGTGGTTCAAGCTCTGCAGTCTCATTTTACACAAGAAGGGCAATTGGTTGAGAACACATAGTTTAAAATGGATTCCTAATCGCTAAACATACACTTCCGAGGTGGGAATCGAACCCACTAGTTTTTGAGCTGAAGGTCAGAGCTAAGCTTTAAGCTGCTAGCTCGAGTCAGATGTGTCTACGAAATTCATAAGATTATGTAAAATCTAGAACTGAATATTTTCATGCCATTTGTCGAGACAAGTTTGAGACGCTATTTTGTTGCAGCAAAATTCCAACAATTAATATTTGGAATAAAATGAGAAATTTATAAATAGGCTAAAAAATTTAAAATTCTATACTCAGTTATACAACAGTAACCTTATTCATTTAGATATGATATTTATACGAAAATAATTTGATCTTTTTAATGCTTATATATTTACTAATACTAAATGTGGGATTTTACTAAAAAAATATTAGATAATTATGTACTTAATTTTAGTAAAATTTTACATTATTTGTAGTAAAATTTTAGCATTTATAATTATAACGCATTTTAAAAGAAAGTACTTCATGCCTATACAATAATCACCTTTATTCCTCTGCATTGGCTCATTATTAGATCATAATAAATTTTCAAGCATGAATTTTGATTAGAAAACAAATAAAAATGTTTGAGCTTTGATAAAGATGTATTTATCAGAGGAGGGAATCACATTTCAGCCCTCGTAGCACAAATGTAGTTTTTATATAAAGATAATTATATGAAACACAGGAGGGCTTCTTATTTAAATAAATAAAAGTCATAACTTTTATATCTAAATATATGAAAGTTAAATAAATAAAAAATAAAAGTCAGTAATACTTAAGTTTAAATATGATATTGAAGTGATGTACAAAGAATGCATTTGAACCATACATTTTAATTTTATTCATTAAATAATATAATAGCTTCAATATAATGTAGGAATTTATTCACCCTTCAGAATAAAGAAAGTATTTTTTATTTACAATTTAGTACTAAGGATTTGTGTTTCTTTTAGTAGTTTGTAGTTAATTTATTATAGGAAAAATAGCCGCTGACAAAACCTTATTCAGTTATTTAATAATGACATATCATTTATGAGCGGAAATCCGTGTAATCAATTTCGTATGTCAAAGAACTTTATTCTTATAGAATCAATCTTTTATAACTTTCTAAAAGCTATAGTTAGGATATGAATATAATGTAATCATGAAATAAATTTCAAATAGTGACATGGAATAACCATGTTCTTATCCTATATAAAAGCAGAAAACCTTTAAGGGTTCATTTTTCACTCAATTATTAAGTAACTGCATTAAAATAAAAAGCACCTATTTATTTTAGTTTTTTTTATCCAATAGTATTCTAAATAATACTAGAAAAATAAGATTCATAAAGTTATTAATCAGTTATTCCACACAAGACTAAGTTAAAAGAATATATTTAATATAAAATACATAGATACAAAAAGGATTGATTTAAACTATATGAAGCATTTACAATTTAGTAGTGGTTTTAGATTTAAACACATAAATAATGATTAATAGCATGTTAATTACAATGCTTTTTAATCTCTGCAGGTATTTTGTTTTACCTCACTCTATTTTAAAACAAATTTTTAAATGCACTTGAATCCCGTAAAGAGATATTTTTCAAAGAAATAATTTTATTTTCGATGAACACCTAAAATTTACATCATCCAGTTTCCAAATCTATAATTTCTAATTAAAGTTTCATATCCAATTTTATCAGTTCTTATTTCTAAAAAATAAAATTGAAAATTTCAAGAAACTTTAATCCTATTTGAGATTGTTTGTCAAAATGGACTTAATTTTATCAAATATAACACAGAAAATTTTTGCATAAGTTATAATCATCCAAAATTTTTATAATTCATTTAGAAATGCTGAAGAACAAAGATTCTCAATGGGAATTAAAAGGTGATAACAGTTGTTTCCATTTAGAATTTTATGAAGCATTAACAAATAAACGTTGTGTATTCACAGCATATTTTCCATTTTGATTAGTTTTCTTAAATTACAAATGAATCGTAATTTAATTAGAAAAAAAAGGTTGAGGATTTAGCAATAACTTTTTTGTGCGTGGAATTCTTTTATTGGAATCTACTAAATATGCAGCGTTGAGATTAAGAAACATTCAAGTTTAGAACTTTAATAGAATCCAAATGCAAAGTTTTCTTATATGGGTAATATTCTTGCTGCATTGTTTTCTTATTTATTTGCAAATTCTTATTCAGTTATTACAGAGAGGATAATAAAAATGTATTATTTTAAAATTTAAGTTTTTACATGTAATAAGAAGTTTAGAAAAGAAACAGCGTACAAAAAAGCAAAGAAACATTATAATACATTATTAAAGCAAATAACAGCATCGAATTTTTCTAAGTAATAATTCGCATGCAAACTTCTACTTTGTAATAAGTATATATTTCATTAAGGTTTAGATTGAATTTAAGTGAACTGATACAAAATTTTATTTCTCTCTCTCTCTCTCAATTATATTAAATAAAATAATAACAATATATCTGTTGGAATACAGTTTATATATATAATATTATTAGAAGTAAGGTAAAATGTTAGCATTGTTTGATATTCTCTAATAGGACACGCAATATCAACAATAGAAAATATAACTATCTGAATAATTTTAAACGAGTTTTTAAAAGAAAATGGAAAATATAAATTGGGAATTATTGAGGACATATTTTACAAAATTTTATATGAATGGTATTAGATGTGATTTAAATTAAACTTTTAATGTAGTATTTTTTAAAATTGCTATATATCATAAGATATAATTTGCAAATAAGATGACAAGACGTCAAATAACAAATTATAAAAGTATCATCTTTTGTAATATTTAAATGTAAATACAATATTAAGAATAATAACTAAATATTGCAATAATTTTAAAGTAAGTTAATATAACAGTAAAATAAAGTATACAAGAATAAAATATACAAGATATTAAAATAAAACCAAAGCAAAAAATAATACATTTTGTTAAAAAATATTTCTATTGAAGATGCTTTGTTTGTTTTAAGTTGTTACAACGAGAATAACTTTTTCCCCAATTAGGCCAATACAATAGAATACTGTGAGATTCTCACATTAAATGATATTTAATTTTAGCATTAATATATATTATCAAATTTTAACATTTATACAAATTTTAACATTATTACATTCATACAATAAATATTGAGTTCTAATTAGAATTAAAGTTCCAAGAAGATTATTACTGTGTGATCTTTGTTCATGATTTTAACTTATACAAAGACATTTTGTTCGTTACTCACAGATTTTATATTGAGAGAAAGCATTCTATTTAATTTGGTTAAATATTCTAAATGAAGAAAGAAGAAGAAACGGATGACAATTCTCTTTGAATGGAAGTATACCAGACAAGATTTTAATTGAACATGAATATTTATTCAATTGCTAATCACAAATAGGCGATTTCTTTTTGATTCAGATACTACGTGATGAATGATAAAAACTTTCTAGAATAGATTTATATCAGAGACATTTTTATAATTTCAGAATTTAATATTTATAATTTTGTTTAAATAATTTTAATTACATGGTAAATGGGAGGAAGGAGAGAATTTCCTTGATGATTTTACTCTAATAATTTGAACAATAAATCTACATAATTTTAGAATTTATCTTACATAAAAACTGTTTTAAATTGTAAGAATGCTAACTTTTAAATTTCATTTTATTTTTAATGTTTTAGGAAGACTCATTAAATAGTTGAAATCTTAATGTAAATGTTAACATGAAATAAATGGTATGAATGTGAAATATTTTAATCATATCTTCTAAGTAAATTCTTCCACATATTACTTGTTTGTAAGGTATGAAAAAATTTCAAGTCTGAGGTCTATCAAAATTATTGTATTAGTCAAATAGACATTCATGTTTTTTTGTTTTGTATGCTTCTATTTGAGTTTTCAACGTTCTAAATCTATATTATCTGCTTTTATATCTGCTTATATATTACCTGCACTTTAAGATAAATCTATTAAAATTTGAGAATATATATTAGTTCCATTTATAACTTTTCACTCCTTTAGTAAATTAATTAATATATTTTATTATAATTTTCTGAAAATAAAATTATATTATTGAATTTTTGTCCTTAGTTATGTCTCCTTTTTATCATTAAATAATAATATAAAATATATGTTTCAATGATAATACATGATATAATTTATATTGTTTTGTTAAATATGTTTAAAGTAGATAAAAATGGTAGAATGACCCTGAAGTCATATATACACAGACAAATAGAGCTATAACCAAGAAAGTTACCACGTTCCACGATGTTTGGGTAAATAAAGTATAGTTTTAAATTAATTTTAAATATGTTTTTAAAGTAAACACAGGCAGTAATTTTTTTCTGTTGGCCCCTCTTGAGGATTATACAGCTAATGTTCAACAATTATCAATCATCAGACGTATAAACCCCAAAGTTGGTATCTACCAACAAGAATCAAATCACAATAGTAATTTGATTCTTGTGGGTAGAAAACAACTTTCAGTTGACATCGAACAGAGGATAGAGACACAGTTCTCGTAGGTCCTGACTCAAATGCTGGATCCTCACATACATTTATTTGGGAGCCTGTACAGCAATAAACTTTGGTTTTCCTGATCGATTGCTACGAAAACTTTAAAACTATCATAATTCTTACTTGCTAGTATATATACCAATTGGATGACCAAAATGATACCCCTTGACTGTTATACCTATTATATGTTATTTTTTTGGAGAATTTATTGAAAAACTGAAAATATGTTTTTGTTTTGTTAATCTCACCATATATCTAGTAACATTCTTTTCAATACACATAGTATAAAATATAGTATTTACATAATATTTCTCAATTTTAGAGACCCATTCATATAAATGAATACTTTACAGAAGAGAATATTCACCGTAACACACCAGTATACACTGTGAAATAAGAAAAGAGAAAAGTTTTTATAGTATTGCGATAATTATACTTCAAAATATAGTTATTGTAGCCTATGAAAAGGCACTAATCATATGTTATCACGCATATAAATTCAAAATTTATTGAATCAAAAAGTAATATGCTTATTAATTCAAAACCTTACTTAGTTATATAATTACGTATAATAATTTCTCTTTTTGAAATATAATTTATATAAAAATGTCTACATGCTTTACTTCACATTTTTTGACATCCCGAATAATTAATAAATTGAAATAGTTGAATATAATTTAAAAGAGCATAAAAAACATTGATTCTAAAGTTTAATTTTCTTTATACTAAAGTGAAGTGCACTACCCATGATGTATTTTCAGTTTCATGAAATGATCTGGGAAAATTTTTAGAAATTTTTATTTGCTTTCGTTAAAAATGAGAAATTATTTATTTGATCTATTATATTTGTCATAAAAAATTATCTTACATAAATGTAAAAAGCAATTCATTTTAAGTTTCATTATATCCTACGTACTTAATTATTACAGTATTACTGCAAAATGCCCTGAGATACTTTCTGGAAAAGTTTCCTTTTTTTGTTAAGACTATATGTAAAAGGAAGAAAAAATTATAATGGCCATTTAATATATTGAAAGCCTGAAGGATTTTAGAAAAGGAAGACTGCAATTTTCTGATGATAATTTACGTTGGTTTTATTTGATGACTAAATTGTTAGATTATATTAGAGATAGATCGGTGATGAAAAGCTGCATCAGACAGTACATTACTGAGAAAACATATTTGCTAGTGTAGGATCAAATGTGTTAAGCACAGCTTGTTTTTGGTGTACTTGGTTTATTTTTACAGGAATAGATATTGCAGAATTTCTCTGTCTAGTTTTATGAATTACTGTGGGGCGAACAAAGTGTGTATGTATGACGGCAAGTGTATTTTAAACACGCGAATAAGACAGTATGAATTAATATCCTTGATTAGATCAAAGAAAGTTATTTAAGATAGATTTTGTATATAAGAGCAAATTTGTTTTATAAGAAAGAAAGTTTTCAAATTTCATTAAGTCCAGTTATGAAATTTTGACATTCATTTCTAATGTACATTAGTTATGAATTTTTAAATTTCTTTTTAATGGATGTTTTATCAAATTATTTGAGCAACTATTTCAGAGTATGTTATTCTAAGGTTCAAAAATCAATGTCCTTAAGATTCTTTTGAAAAATTTGACAAATTTATATCAAAAAGTGAATGTTAATTTTTTTATTTTATGCATGTATTTTTACTATGAAAGACATGTAAACCAAAATTAGAAAAAAATTTGATATTAGAGTTTTTAAGCTAAAGCGGACAATTTTTTCCACAGAAATAACTAAAATTTCTTGTCACGTTTCTTACTGAGTTCAAATTTTGTTTGAGAAGCAAAAAAGCTTTTCTTATTTGAAATGTGCCTGCAGCATACTATGTCTATGCAAAATTCTTTGCCTTAAATCCAATAAAAGGTGAGACAGCGCTATTGGAAGAATAAATTGACGTGATAGAGTGGAGAAAATATAAATATTAAATAAGTGAATGTTAACTTTCTCACTTTTGTAAAATAATTTTCAGGCAAACTTTGATTTAGGAATAACCCTTTTGAAAAAGTAGAATTAAAAAGAAATAAAAGTATGACATTTAAAAGTTTAAAAATAGTTTTCTAACTTGAAATATATATAGTTTTTAACAGAAATGTACATTATGTTGGTTGGTTAAGAGGGAAAAAAAGAAAGAAAAATTAGTTGAATTTAAAATTATAACTCTGTAAATAAAAATATATTCGAAATTAATAGATTTTCTTAACAAAATATTATTCATTGAACAACAAATATTTTTAATTTCATTTCTTAAAATTTACATTTTTAATTTATTACGAAAATATGTGTTTTATATTTATATAGGAAATTTTGAGTAGCACTAATATTTCATCTACATTATGCCTTACAAAAATGTTTTATTTGCCCAGATAGAATATATTATTTCATTAAAAAATATATTTATAATTAATAATAATATTTTAATATATTATTTCTGTTTTCATAATATCAAAAATATGTTTTTTATATGCTTCACAGTATAAAATACATTATATCTATCTACCTATAATTATTATTATTAGCTGTAGTAGTATTATCTTTACACCTAAATAATTCTTAAGCATATTTGATCAATTTTCAAATAAAATACTGGAAGCCTCTTGATATTATAAGGATATTTCTTCAAATAGTAGTATACAATTTCTAATCCAATTCAGTGTAGTGTATTATTTTAAGCTATAATCTCTTCGCAGTTACTTGATCTTAGCATAACTAAATTAAACTTATATGTGCTTTGGGTTGTTACTGAAAGAGACCGAAAATTCGTAAAAGTTGAAAAGTACTCATTGAATTTTGACAAATCTATTCATTAAATTATAATTCAGAAAACACTATTTAGAAGACACAAATGCAAGATTTTACACTTTAGATAAATTTAACCGTATTTGTATTAATTTTCCACCTAAATAACTCTTAAGCATATTTGATTAATTGGCATATAAAATACTGGAAGATTCTTGATGTTATAAGGATTTCCCTTCGAATAGTAGGATACAATTTATAATTTCCATTCAAATTCAGTGTAGTGTTTTATTTTAAGCTATAATCTCTTCACAGTTACTTAAGTTTAACATCACTAAATCCAAATTATGTGTGCTTTGTGTTTTTGATTGGAGTTAATTTTAGTAATGAATTTTTAAACCTTAAAAAGTGAAATATTTCTCTAAACTCTGCTCTGCAACAAAATTATGATTTTATTATTATCATAATTAGACTAGTATACGTAAGTACTAGTTTAAATCATAAATGTATCCATGTACATTGCATTTTCAATAAATGAAATTTTCCTATCAGTTTTTTTTAAATATGAAGTTCCTTCTAAGAAACTAAATTATTTTTAATTTGAGTTCTTCCAAAATAAAGAGCATGGTATTGTTATTTTAACATATGCTATTCCTAAAGTAGAAATATAAAATAATATAGACTTTTGAAGTGAAATGTGCAGTGTAAATTATTTCAGAGAGAACTTACTTCATTAGTTTTAAAGATAAATATTAGTTTTTGTGAAACACATAAACATAGGAGCTTTAGTTGCTTCCTGAGAATTTGAAAGTCATGTCAAGCTTATTCTCTGTGAAATCTACTATTGTTTTTGTAATCCTTTTCTTGCACCTATTTTTTAAACATAAGGCTTGAATTTTTGTAGAAATTAAAAATTTTCAGAGTATGAAACGTATTTATTATAGAAAAGTTTTTTTAATCAGTAATATGAAATATTTCTAAATTCAATCCTTCCATTAGCATTTCTAGTTAAAAACAAATGTTTATTATTTTCTTTTGATAGAAAAATGATAATTGTTTACTTAATGCAAATATGGAATATATTTCTAAAAATTAATATGCAAATATATATTGAAATTCAATAAAGGATGTTTCATAGTATTTTCGTTACGAATATGAATTTATATGTGATCTCAAGCAATTTTTTAACTTTAATTACGAATACTTTTTAATTCTGCAAATATATTTGTTTCTTAAAAACTGTAATGATTACGAGTTACAGAAAATAATTAACGTAAAACACTGTACAAAAATTTAACAATTACACTATATATGATAGTAACACTGGTTACGAATTAAAATTCAACATTAATATAAATTTTAGATTTTTATTTTATATTTCCATACTTTCTGACGCTGTTTACACACACATTATATGCATATAAATAATATATATATATATATATATATATATATATATATATATATATATATATATATATATATATATATATATATATATGCATTTTGTTATTAATTTCACATGGTCTATAGCTTTATTTATGATGGAGATATTATTTCAATCAGTTTCGTTTAAAACTATGTTGATGCTTAAGACAAATTTAAAAAAAGGGATTTAAAACAACTTATTTTCAAAATTATGTATAAATTTCTTTTTTTGCGTAATGTACAATATATTGCTATTCGAATACTGTAATTATAATAATATTATAAAGTACTGTAATTTTAATTTTTTGAGGCACCAGGCTTCATATATATAATAATTTAGTTTTAATTATTATATTAAAGAAGCCTGGTGCCTCAAAAATTAAAATTTAGGCTAGTTGTTATGAGTATATTCATAGCACTAAAAAGCTCATTATGAATTCAAAATAATTTTAAGCAACTTGCCGATTTAAATTTCATGAGTAGTTAGTGATTTTTCTTACAAGCAATTGTATTTAGATATTATTACTTTATATAATGCCACATCCACCACACACACAGCATACAAATTTGTCTGTACATAAACATACGAAAATATACTTTATGTTTATTTGTGTATAATGATATAAAATGTAAAAAACAGATCATTTTGCAAAACTGATAAAACACGCAGTAAATATGCAAATTAAAAATTTTAGAAAATCTGTGTCAGCCAAATATATAACTTCATACGCTTAAAGGGAAATGATTTTATTAATCCATTTTTCAGACTAAAAATGTATTTAAGTATTGTTTTCGGTATTCTCTACTTTGTCTCTCGTTCTGTTCAGAGATAAATTATAGTATAATATGAATGAGATGTTTTTTTATAATATGAATCTGTTGCACCATAATATTGTTGTTCGAAATTTTATATTTATCAGTAAAATCGAAAATCGATGGTTTTCGTTCTCATTTTATGAAGCGCCAAAGCCCTTACTACCTAAAATGGAATAAAAAAGGACTTGTTATTGACATAGGATTATGGGATCACACAATTGTTTCATTAGTACTGATAAAACAAACTTTCTGTATACTAAGTGTCTATATGAGCTATAGACGTTTGCAGATAAAGAAATTGTTAGTAAATCCAATGTTACTAACATGAATTACAAAAAATATTTTTCTCAATTTTCACATGATATATTTCTAAGCTATTTAATTATATCCATTACAATTGTTTTGGTCAATAGCTATTAGGATTTAAACAGTTTTAAATATATAATACAAAAAAATAATAAAACTGTACACAATACTTTGTGAGCATTCTTGTAGAATACTAACATCATACCAGAGATGCGTTTTCATTACTAGAATTTTATCTAATTATACAAGGTTTGCAGTTAAGCTACATTTGGTAAAAATATTAAAATATAATACTTTATTTTGAATTATTTTCTTGATAAAACATTTTTGATACTTGTAAAGATATATTGTTAAAGAACTTATTCTGTGTTAATGAAATTGATTCAAAACATTTTAATACTAATAGATTATTTTTCTCTAGAAGGAGAACAAATTGAAAGGCATCAATAATTTTTGGATTTTTCTTAAGTCTTCACAAGTTAACAGCATTCATTTTTTTGACTATTACAATTTAGATTTCTATAAATATGGTAATTTAAACTTTCTTATTAATATCTTAAATTTAATGTGTATATAAATGTATGTATTGTGTAAAAAATGAAAATTTTTATTAACTGCAATAAATCTTGGTATCTTCATATGTATTGCTGCAGATAGAATATTAAAGAAGAGAAAAACATTATGGCCCAATACTCTTCTATCAACTGAATGGTAAGGATAGAACATCAAATATGATCCACCAGATTTACTCCGTGTTCAAGCTTTATTCTCAGTTTGAAATAGAAGCGATGATTTGTATTGATTCTATCCACCCAAAACAGATACATTGCTTTAGAAGTGACGAGATAAGCTGCTAAAAGGAATGAAGTAATCAGCTTCATTCGCTTCGCAGCCTATCTGCAAATGAAATGATGTGTGTGATGAGTGAAGTAGTATTCAAAGAATTTCCGGAAATGTCTCCTTTTCATAGATAATCATATATGTCCTACCGGAATTTATCATAGGTTCAGAGAGAGAATTAGAGTATTTTCGTAATTTGAAGCTAAATTTATTCCTTATATTCATCATATAAGCAACTATTTGGTGCAAACTAATCTCTAAAGATAAATATCCAGTGACATCTTAAATTGTAATTTCCTTATTCAGTCTTCATGGAAAGATTTCCATTTAATCTATGTCTTGTTACTTGCAAATAGTAGAAAGACATTTTTGCATTTATGTTCCTTCAAATCTATGATTTCACGATTCGTGAGTTTTACAATTTTGCTTTCTCATTTTTAAGCAAATATTTCAAAACACTTCCTCAATATTAACTAAATATTTTGTTTGACTTAGATAAAAAAGCTATATTTACATTCATTTAGAATATAAAGTTTTGATGGTATAATAAGCAATTATTAAATAAAAATATGATTTTTGCTGAAATAAAATACATTATTTATTATGTTTAATAAAGATTATTTTCAAGTACACACACACATGTATATATATATATATATATATATATATATATATATATATATATATATATATATATATATATATATATATATATATATATATATATATATATATATATATATATATAACTAGAAATATTTTTTATTCCAAAAATCTGATTCATAAGTCAAGAAAATTTTAATTGTTCATATTATAACTAAAATATCTCCTGAAATATTGGATTTGAAAAACTAAAAATTAGTAGTATTTAAACTTAGTATATTGATAGCTAAAACTGAGTATATTGAGTATTTAAACTGAGTATATTGAATATTTAAAATGAGTATTTTGAGTGGTTAAACCGTATATTGAGATTCTTTATTTTTTAGTTTTATTAAACATACTAAGTTTTTACAAATATTTCCTTATGTGTTTTCGTTATATTCTAATTTAATTATAAATCATCAGAGTTTTTACTAAATAAATTACATAAATTTACTACCTAAGTTTAAAATTACGTGCTTTCTGTGATGTAACTTATACAAGTGAATTAATAAAAAAGAAGTAAACTTATTATAACCGTTTATAAGTACATATAGTATAATGTATGTTTTAAGATCCTAAAAATAATGAAACGCAATTTTTTTCATTAATGTATTATTAAATAAATGATACAATTTTATAATGAAAAAGATTTCGAAATAATAAATAGAGAGAATGTTATATTCCTTTATCTTAAAGATAAATTTATTTATTTTAGTTTTCTTATTAAAATTATTTTACATGTACACTATGATACATAAATATAATAAGAATCTGTGCTGCTGAATAATTTAATAAGACTTTGTATTAAAGTGTAGTTATCAGTAAAAGTACAGAAAAGGGAAATTATTAGTGATAGAAAAAAGTAATCGTTGTTTCTATTTAATTTCCTTACTTTAACAAAAGTATGGTCTTTATGAATAAATCATACATATATTTTACCTGAAAATATTATTTTACGGAAAAGAATTGTAAAATGACAATCTATTATAGTTTGAAAGGTAATCCATTGAAATGAGAAAATAATTTATCATTTTTAAATTGGATCATTAATATTCTGACGGAATGTAAGAGGATTATGTTTCAAACTGAGGGAATAAAAATATTTTCTAATATTTTTCAAATTAATGTTTTTTTTATTTTATTCATCTATCATCTGTTTATAAAATTTAAAGCATTTATTTCATTATTGAGGGCACATTCGTTTTTAAAGAATAAAATCTTTTTCCGTCTCATATATTCTTCGCAATGAATCATAGTATTTAATTTTAACTATGTATTTATATTAAATATTTCTGATGTTCAATTAAATTTGAAACTATATTCAAAAATGATTTTTGTATCTTAGATAAAATATGTGTATTGTATATTTTGGTTATATTATTTATTACCATGTAATGCAGATTGCTTATTTCATGCGATGTAAATCTACATGATACTGTATTGTTACACAGGAATAGAATAGAAGTTAGTAATTTAATGTTATGCTAAAATTTCTTTTTCTCATGTTATAGGTAATTTTATTCTTTTCTTTTAACTCATTAATGTTTTTTACTATTTTTTACCCTTTCTTTTAATAAACTATTTGTATTTTTTATACGTTGAAATAATTGATATTTACAAGTTAATTAAAAATCATGTTTTAATGAATAATTAAAATTGACATTTATAATTATCCAAAAACATTTGAAATTGTATATATTTCACTTCTTATGATTTCCTATTATTTATATTCAGCATTTAATAATGGGAAATATATGGTGAGGAATACTAAAAATAAACGAATACTAGTTATAAATGAATTTAAATTTCTATATTAGTATTTATCTTTAGAAATTATCATAGGTTATTATTTTAACTTTAAATTACACATGAAAATTCACTTTTGATTGTAAGACATTGATATTTTGAAAATTGTATTCATTAAAACCAAGAAATGTATTTTAATAATAGTTACGACCAAATAAATTATTCTTATTAATTTTTTAATAATTACTTAATTGTGAAATTCTTAATTGCACTTCATTTCTTACATTATAATCAATAATATTTGCTATGTGAACATTTTAATGTGTAATTCAATGAATTCTGAAGAAAGCATATGGCATATTTAAGTTCAATATATATAATATAGAAATATTCTTTGTGCTTGAACTTCACTCAGGAAGCAAATTTTTATTTTTTAAGGAAATATAAATTTTGAAACTCCCTTAATTTTTCTAAACATATTTCACTTACATACAATCATACATTTCCTTAATGAATAAGATGAAAATTTATAATGCTTACTAACCTGAGGCTGAAGAAACTAAAATTTACTAGGAGCATATATATTAATTCGTTGTATACACTTTAATATTTCCTATTCGTTGGCTTGTTTTTAAAACACATTCATTATACATTTCAAAAAAACTTAAAAGAGGAAAATTCAGTGAAAATACTATTTCAATGCATTTAGCTTGTGTCTGATAAAAGATTTTAGTTGGATGGTATTTATAAATTTGCATGCTTGACTGAACAATTAAATAGAATTATGATATCTGATCCGTTAAACATTTTTTAGTCCTAATCATAGCAAGAATTTTTCTCAATGCTTCATTTCAGAGGACTGGAAATTTCCAAACAGACAATCATAAATTTAAGGCAGAAAAATTTTCAATCAATATTGAGCTAAAATGATGCAGTTTATTGCTTCCATTATTTAAAAAATACATTTATTTTAATTTTTTGATAAATCAGTACTTATTTTTATACCATCTGGAATTTATTACACAAATGCTGTGATCTTTTTACGGAAATCAGAGTTGAAATAAGCATTTGTGGTAAACACATTTATATAAATTGGTATATTTTTTTATCTTATTTATAAAAACATTAAAATTTTTTATGACAATAGATGTGAATCCCCATTCATAAAGATCTGGAATTTGCAAATTAAATAGTTTACAGTTATGTGATCCAATGCTTACAGTGGCAAAAATCCGTTATGGAAAGGCCGTTGTTTCAATTTAAATATTCCTAAATGCTTTATGCGCTATCGCTTTCTATAAAATAATTGTCTTTCCTCAAAAGATATCCCTCAAATTGATTTAACTGCTAATTATTAGTAATAATTTTAGTTAAAATTTTGATATTGTTAATAATTGTACAAGATTTTGACAGAGAGGTATACAAAATTTGTATATAAATGTTTAAAAAATTTGACAACACATTTATTAGTGTATTTCATAAAATTAAAGTTAAGGTACTGTAATTTTGTGTTCAATTTGACTTTACTTACTTTTGGAAGGAATTAATCACAAAAATACTTTTATCTGAGATAGACTCAATTATTGATTTAATTATGAATTTTTTTAAAATTCATGTACTATTTATAAAGTGAAAAGTTAACACGCATAGCTATACTACGTTTTTTGAGAAATCATGATTATAGTTCATCAAATGCAATAACTATAAAATATACATATTTTTGTAATAAACCTGAATATTTAAATAATCTATGTCTATAACAAAATAAATCAATTGATATATTTGAATTCTTGATCTAATTTTTATATAAATAATAGTTCACTGTAGGATCTTCTTCAAAATATAATTACAAGTTTCTTAACTAATCTTCAAGATCAGAGAAAAGATAGAAAATATCAATATTTTCTAGATAATTCTAAAAGAAATAATTTAATGGAATATATGTATTCAAATGAGATGTAAAATCCACAAATTAATTTCATAATAGTTTGTGTATTTTACAAATTAATTAATTAAAAAAATTAACAATTTTGATTAAAAAATTAACAATTTTGAAATATATGATTAAGAGCATTTTACATACATGTTCTTGTTTCTCTTATGAAACTTTAACATGCAATTATTTATTTTGAAATGCTAATGAAAGTCAAGATTTCATTTGAATATTAAGTGCAATTACTTTCTTCACATTGGGAGTTTTGGAAGCAAAGAAGTTCGTGAGTGCGTGGTGCAAGTCTGCTTCATTAATAAAATAATTGTCCAGGGAGTGGAAGAGGGGGTAATCTGATGATGTAAGTTTAGGTGAGTAAGGAGGAGGACACAAAGTCCCCCAATCAAGTTGCTGTGAGGTATTCCTGCCAAGACGTGTAACATGTGGCTTAGCATTATTGGTCAAAAATTATATAGCATTGCAATTAACTCTTTCTGACTCCTTCTATTGCAATGTTTGCTGCACATGCTCCCATTGCTGCGAGTACAGATCCACAAAGACCATTTGGCCCATTGTTTGTAGCTTACAGTGAAACAATTGACGACTAGTTCATCGGACACCAGCTTCATAACTGATTGACATATGCAGAAAAGTGGAAATACACGACCAATCAATACATACTATAGATATGAAATAAGTACTGTCTACCAGAGTGTGGTAGACAGTAACACTGGTTTCTTATAGGTAATCTACCAGTGTGGTCTACCAGTTTGAACCTATATGAAACGTGCGTCTGGTTAAGTTGCCTGATTACTGCATCTGTTGCAAGTTGCCAAAATGTAAATAACTGTGAATGTAATATTGTAGATGAAACATATGGTAGATGAAACCCGAACTGAATTTGTGAAACCTATACCTTGGAAGATTAAGTTCATCCTTTACATTACCCCTAAACGCTTAAAATATTCGGGGACTTGATGCAGCAGCTGATCAGTCTACTTTGAATTCTTAAACCAAACAAAACGCCCTCGACGCGTCCTTCTCTTCGCTGCTGTACGAGTTACAATTGATGAATGTGCGTAGTATGGTAAACCTGCTTTTATAACGATTGATATTTCTATTCTTGACTGACCGGAGTCTCAATCACGTCATACCCTAATTTGCATATTTATTTATAATTCGTTCGATAGTAACGATAAAAAAAGCCAAATTTTTTTATTTACCTTATATTATAATATTTTAAGCTAGAAGTCTTTTTGCTCTTATTAAGAATTAAAACATAAAATAGCATCTATAGATGATGAAATTACACGCATTTTGTAATAACAATTATGCTGTTTTTATTATCAAACATATTTAATCCGAAAACCATTTGATAGTTACATAGGATTACTTGTATTGTATATTAACTTGTTAATGAAGCAGTAAAGAATGTTTATTTGCTATTACCAAGTAATTTCTACCACACTTTATAACAAAACATAATAACAAAATATAACATAAAAACAAAACATTTGTAAAATAACAGCAAAATGTAACATAATAACAAAATATTTTTGAATAATATTTTTTGTAGATTGTAATTAAAATTATTTTTATAAGTTTTTGAATTTATTGTATTAAAATTTAAATACATGTTAATTTTCAACTGCGTTTTAAAAATTTCAAACAGACTCAGAAATAAAGAAAAACATCTATCATTGGAGCAGAAAAATTATAAATTTTATAACTTAATCTGATGATTTTTAATAATAATTATTTAATTTTAAAGTAAAAAAACAATCAATTAAATAGATATGTTATTTAGAAAATCATTTATATAAGTGTTGGATATGCACCTAAAATGAAATCTGTGTCAAATCTAAGTAGTTTTGAATGTAGGAAGATAAAATGAATAATAAGAAGATGTAAATATTTTACAGAAGAAAATGAATTTATTTTTAATATTTTGTTAACTATATATCCTACACAATAAATTTTTCTTATTATTTACATTTAATTTGAAACATTCTATTATATCTGTAAACCTCAATTACACTTTAATTTTTGATGAGAAATGAAGAATGTGATAAAATAGTTTCAAACAGTTTAAAACAAAACATAATTAACAGATTAATTTTTCCCTTCATTGCTTTTGAATGACGCTATGTGTTTAATACTTTTAATTTTGTACTTCTAATGAAATACTTTTTAAGCAATTTTTCTATGTACTAATTCCTATTCTTATGAATTGCTCAATTTAATTACAATTTTCCTTAAGTTTCTTGATATCTTTTATTAAATATTTAATTTGAGTTAAAGGCAGAATATCTAACAAAAATGATATTGCTAAAGAAATATTTTTAAGTATTATTAGTACAATAATCTGAGCAATAAATTTTTAAATTTTGAATTTAATAAATTACTATTTATGTACATAAATATTTTTTCTGGTACGTAGATGGAAGGATACACATGGAAAAATAAATTTGTGGTTTACTTCCATTTATTGGGAAAAAATTCCCTAAAATGTTTCTAAAAATGTTTTTTTATTACAAAAACAAAACTAATTATGGTTTTCTAGCATAGTATAAAATTTTATTATTAAATTTCCGAAATAATTTTGTGTACTTCTTAATCAGGACAAGTTAAGTAATCTTATTATATGCTTGTCGTACAAAAATGTAGAAATTTCGGTAAAGGTAATCGCATTATTTAATTTTAAGAGATTAAATCACAAATGAATTTTTTTACTGTAACGACATTCATGGTTTATATAATGAAAAGTTCAAATAAATATTCACAAATCACAATTATTTAACTTTTTCCTTTTAGTAAGTAAATCAAAAGTAAATATAGGAATTATTTCTACTATAAAATATACTTTTCATTTTTAAATCTAATAAAAATAAAATTGCTATTTCTTTGAAAATATGTAATATTAAGTTTAAAATTTTTATTTGAAGGCACAATGGAGTTTTAGAATTCAAAATAAAACGTTGACATTATGATTTAACTGTCTTTTTCAAATGTATGAAAAATAATATATTTTATTAAACTTCAGAAATTATTAAGTTGGTAAAGAGAAAAAATGGTAGGAGAAATATATGATTAAAATTGCAAAGGAAAAGAAATGATTTTAGAATTAAAAGAAATGGAAATAATTAAATATAATATATTAAAAAAAATCAATTTCTAGTTACAAAAAAATTGTGTGTTTTGATGACAAAGATGGGTGTTTTGGTGACATTAAAGTTGCAAACAAAGTATAAAACAATGGAAATGTGATATAGCAGAAATAAAAAATTCTCATATAAACTGGAAACAGAATGAAATGCAGCAATGGCAATCAAAATGTGGATAAAAATGTGAATTTCAAATTATGTTATTAAAAATATTTTCTTTGAAAAACTTGAAAATAGGGAAACAAAACTCAAAGTAGAAGATTGAATTTTATAACTTATAGATGCCTTAACGTTTTATGCGTAATTTTTTGCTTATGGAAATTCATTTAGCGATTTGGTATAATCAGAATAGAGTTTTTACTTATGAATTTGCTGTAAAGAATAGAAAATACAGGGTTTTTAAGTACTCTGGGGAGAAAGACTTTCGTGCCAAGATAATAGCGGGTATTATACCTGACCTCCATACTAACAGCTAATAAATTTAAAGATATGTCAATTTAAATATCACAGTTTAGAGTCATACAATAGATGGCTGCTTTGATGACTCTATTTGGAAAACAGATAACCGAAAAATGTGTACAATAAAGCATTAAAGCAAATACATTTACTGTAGGAAATTCATTTTGAATTTTTTACTCATGGTCACCTATTTTCTATAAATAATTTATTAAAATATGATAAACAAGTCAGGTGAAAAGTTTTGCTCTTAAAGATATATTGTTATTGATTTGCATCAAGAATATTTCAAAATTTAAGGAGTCAATTTTAACTAGTGTTTCAAGTTATTTTATTAGTCGCATTCTGTTAAGAGATAGATGTTTAGATATTAACGAAATTAACTTTATTTCGAGGAAAAAGCTACAAACATAGTTATTATGAAATTGAAAGTTATTTGTTAAAGTACATATAAAGGAATAAATGGTTTGGTTATATTTGCTTGAATGCATTGAACAAAAGCCATTAACAAATTAATCAATGAAATGTACAGAATTTATAAAAATATAAATAGGAACATACGCCTGATGGAAAATATGATTATATTAAAGGAAAGAAAGTGGAAATGAACGATGAATAATTTTGAATATTATGGAATAATTAATAATACAGGGTGATTATAAAAAAACTTTGCCAACATCTGCACTTCTAGCGTCCATTCTATATAACCGATCAAGATGATAATTCAAATATAGTTCTTTTGAGATATGCGCTCGAGATTCTGTGAATGGCAACACAGTGGCCCTCGCGGTTACAGTTATAGTGACAGAAACTCGAAATTTTCGAATGGCAACGCCTACTTTTTACCATCGCAAAATGTTCAGCACATGCGAAAACCCTAAATAGCGTTGAAACGGTACCGATATGTCCGAAAACCGACGTGTTATACACATACAAACAGTTCTTCAAGGCGCACGGAGGAATAATGCATACGACAGAGACAAGACACTGCTCAATGATGAGAACACATAGAGAAAAAAATCTTTATTAATTTCAAACATTTTCCACATGAGTGCCATCACAGGCAATTACGCATTGCATGCGGGAGACGGTGGACAATGTCGCTGCACGCAACATGGCACGAGGGATGTTTCCAATCTCACGCCGAATAGAATCCTTTAAGTCCGACAATGTTTGAGGATTGCACAGATAAACTCTGGATTTGAGATAGCCCCAAAACCAGAAATCCATAGGCGTCAGATCTGGGGATCGCGCAGGCCACGGAAAAGGATAATAGCGTGAGATGATGCGATCATCAAAATGCTGATCCAGGAGCCTTTGTGGAGGTGCGCCATCTTGCATCCAAACAATGTCACTGAGTGCATTCAGCCGACGCTACTCCGGTAAGACATAATTTTTCAGCATGGCTGCATACCGAGGGCCCGTTACAGAACATGTTGCAGGGCCAGTCGGGGTCGTTTCCTCAAAGAAGAACGGGCCCAGAACAAATGTAGCTGTAATGCCGCACCACGCAGTCACTTTGGCGTCAAATAATGGTACTGGCGCCACAGCATGAGGATTCGTCTCACCCCAGTGCACACAATTCTTTGTGTTAATGCTGCCATTTAAGGTGAAATGCGCCTCGTCCGTCCATAGTATGCGAAGTGGCCAGTCGTTATCCGCATCATATCGTAACATAAATGCATTTGCGAAGTCCAGACGTTGTTGTGGGTCACCCGGCTCCAACATCTGGACGTGCTGGAACCGATAGGGAAACATGTGAAGTACCGAGCGCAAGAGCTTGCGGACCGATGAGTTCGGAATATCCAACACGCGTGCTATGCCTCTTGCGGTTTCTGTGTGTCTTGCAGTCACTGTATGGTGCACTTCCATGACAACGTCCTCAGAAACAGTTGGCCGTCCGGAGCGCTGTTTGTCACAGGTGCAGCCTGTATCTTCGAATTTCCGCACTAAATCACGCAGAGCTTGCAGAGTACATGGGCCGCGTCGTTGTCGATGATTGCGGCGATACACAAGCAAGGCTTCCGCAGCGTTCATCCCATTTTGGTAATAGAGTTTGATCAATTCACCGCGAACTTTCCTAGGAAGACTCATATCGTCGGCATGTGCGAGTTCCCGAATGACGACTTCGCATACCCGCTTGGTATTTTATAGGTTTCCTACGCTGAATATTTGGCGACCGGCGTTCTGTGATTGGTTTCTTGACTCTGTCACATGCAAATTTATTGCGTGCGCCCAGATCGTGTTTTATTGGCCGGTTTTCAGAACTCTTTTTTGTGTTTGCAGAACACGTCCGTTTTTAATTACGATATCGGTACCGTTTCAACACTATTTAGGGTTTTCGCATGTGCTGAACATTTTGCGATGGTAAAAAGTAGACGTTGCCACTCGAAAATTTCGAGTTTCTGTCACTATAACTGTAACCGCGAGGGCCACTGTGTTGCCATTCACAGAATCTCGAGCGCATATCTCAAAAGAACTATATTTGAAATATCATCTTGATCGGTTAAATAGAATGGACGCTAGAAATGCAGATGTTGGCAAAGTTTTTTTATAATCACCCTGTATTATTAAATAAAAAATAATTATTGTAAATATAAAATAACAGTGATAATCATGGTATACAGAAGTTCTTTGAATAAAAAATCCCTAGTTCATTTACAGCATATTAAAAACTTAAAAAATATTCTTAATTGAGATATTCAAAAAATACAAATTGACAGTTAAAATATTGTTTTTGTATAACTGAAATAATTCAAATTAATTATTTAGGGTGTATTCTGAATATAAATCTATGAAGTTAAATCAAAAATTATAATTAGAAAAAATTCCATTCAACGATTACATGGGTAAGTTTTTAATTTTAGTAAATTAAAAATTTAAAGGTGGTAATAAAATAGGGAATTAGAAGCATATTAATAGTACTTAAATTAGTGAAATTAAAAAAAATGTTGTTTGGGAAAAGGCAATTTAAAAAGTGTATTTTTCCGTTTTGAAAAAAGCAGATCTCATTGAAATAGATCTGCAGAGGTTTCAATAAAATGGATAATTGATTTCAGATATTTATCCTGTCTATTCAAATATTTCCCGGTGAAAAAATTTAAGAATAAGTATTTTGTGTAAAGATAGATAGAATTGTGCTATTTAAATATGTATCAATTTTATATTCAATTAAGTACCTTTATGCGATAGTAAAGTTGAACTTTGTGATAGTAATGTTGAAACAAATAATTAAATCTCGCTCTATTAAATAAAAATTTGAAAACAATTAAGAGTCTGTCAAGCATGTTGATAGTGTCAAATAACTAAAGAATACAAACTAATGTAAAAAATATATCGCATTTTAAAGAATTATGAAACATTTTAGAATGGGTGAATTTTATATAATAAAATGTCAAATAAAATTATGTAATTCAGGAATGCCTATTTGGTTCTAAAAGGAATTTCAAATTTGATCAAAAATTTTTATGATAGATGAACTTGATTTGTAAAAATTAAACAAAAATATATTATTACACATTTAGTTCTAAAATGGTTACATGCTATTCAGAAGAAGGAATTCCATTTAAGTTTATTATATTGAAACCAGTTTTAAACACACCAATCTGGGTTTAAATGGATTGGAATGGGTAAAAAATGCGGTTAAAGCACTTTCATAGTTTAAGAACTTGGAGGAATTTATTCCTATAAAGAAATTTTCGATTATTCAATATTGTTACTGGGATGATAGTTTTAGAATATTTTATATAAAAAAACTCGATTATTGAAGCCAAAGTTTAAGAAATTTCAGTATTGTAATAAAATAGAGATGGGATCTACAAAACATGGAGATTTAATGCTTACGCTTTTAGGAAATTTTTGTATTACCATATAAATTGATTTTTTTAAAAAAAACAGTTTCTCTTTAATTTTTAATATAAAAAAGGCAAATGTTTGAAAAAGGAAAATGTTTCAAAGCTATTGATATATTAAAAGAATATTAAATTATAGTTTAGGTAGTAAAAAAAATATTCTAAATCTTCAGAAACTGGAAATGTATGAATTGTGCTATTTGTACAAAAAATAAATAATTATTTAAAGTAGTGAAGTGAAATTAAACGTGCTATGTTAGGCAAGTACTGATGTTTTTTGCTTAATTTTGTATGTATCACGTATAAATGTTATACATTTTTTATTTATGTGAAAAAAGTTAAAAATTCCTTTAAGGTTTTTGTTTTCAAGAATAAATTAATTAAACATTTTAAGGATTAGAAAAAAGCACTATTTCTTGAAGCACGCAGTAATTGTCGCATGTATTGAGAGCAAATAATCATTTTTTCATTTTTAGACCCATTTTTTATTCCAGCTTATGTTTATTAATAATTTATTGCTTATGACTATCATTTTAAGAGTTGTGTGTTTGTTTGCATTTAATTGATCTACGAATTTAATTTTTTTATAGAATAGTTGAAAATATGAATGTGAAATACTATTTTGAAAATCACTTTCTTTTTTATTGACTTTTATGCTCTTGCAATTAAGGAATATCATTATTTCATAATCGCATAGAAATAATGATATCTATTAATCTTTTTGTATTTTTTTCGTATATTTCATTTTCATTGAATAGAAAATTACACACGGCTGTGGTAACACTTCTATTAAAACGAGACAAAATGTAATATGCTTTGAATAGTTCTCTAAAATGTTTTCCGCTCTCTTCAAAAACAAATATTATTGCTCAGAGAAGAATATACCAGCCTATATAAATTAATTTGTAATTCTTAAACTTAATTAAATTTAATAGCTATTATATTAGTCCTAATCCTCTGTAATTGACATAAGGAACATTCTCTATGTAAATTATGTAAATAATCTTTCATACAAACCTGAATCTTCTAAAATACTGAATGAATGAATGCAAATCTTCATAAAATTGCGAAAATAATCCCTATTGCTATCTATAATTCTAAAGGCTCAAATATGATTTTAAGATAAAAGGATTTGAATTTTCATAATGCTTTATCGAAACGCACAGGATTCACAAATTGTATCAAATTAAATTAATACATATAAATTAAATTGGAATGCTTTTGAGATATGATTCCCCATTTTATTAATATTTGAATTTTATTGGAAAAATTATTAATAAATTTCAAATCTTTTTTTAAAAATGTTGTATATATTTTAATTAATATATAATTCATTTTTCTGTTTCTTAAAATTTAAGTAATTATATTTTATTGAAACAATTATTAATTTGATGAAAATATGAATTTCATTGATGGTCTTGTTTTGAAATATAAAAACAAATATATTTAAATAGTTTACATTGAAAGTAATGTCATTAAGTGTCTATATTTGGAAATATTCTGACAATATCTCTTAATTTAAGGTTAGAGCCTCTATTGATAGCCTCTTGGTATAATTTGTGGCATGTGAGGAGCTTTGTTTGACTTTTTTTTTAATAAAAAAAGTGTCAGTATGGTTTCAAATGCATTTGTTGTCATATGGAGAGTTTTTATCAGACAAAAGTGTTGTTGTGTTGTTGTTGTTGCAAATCCACGACTGGCGTGACAGTACCATCACACCAGCCCCATGAATCCAAAATAGTCAGTCTCTCAAGCACCACCTCCGGTCTCAATTCCATGTCTCCTCTTTCACACCCAATGCACTGAAAAAATATGAGATGGGGAGGCCTGAACCTCCCGACATTTGAGACAGAGAGGGTAGACCCTCTCTGTCCCAAATGTAAAAATCAGAAAAAAATAAATGTGTTAAATATTTTTAAAAGATTAAAAAAAATTTACTTATTAAATTTCTACTTGTAAAATAACAAGAAGATTAAACTTATGTAGCATAGGGTTCATAAAAAATTGAATCTCGTCATTATAGATCCCTTTAATAGCGATGTTCCTTTTTTGCATATGTACTAATTTTGAGGTGCTTAGAATTAAAATATTTATACATTTTATGCAAGGATAAAAATTATTATAAATTACATTTTAATATACTTATTATAAATTATTTTATATTTATTATTATATTAGAATATAAAAAATTATCAATTTTAAATAAGCAGAATTTTTTTTTGGTTTTATTCAAAAGTACGCAATAAATTAGTACAGTAAAATAATATACTCAGTTTTAAAGTTTTAGTTTTTATACTTAGTTTGTAAATCTTGGTCTAAAAGTAAGTTTCTTACATAGCTTAATGTGAAATTGTAATAAATCCAATTTTTTCTAGTAGTTAAATAATTTGAAATATTGCTTTTATTCTAATTTTGAGCCCTTTTCATTTCATGTACTTATATTTTTCGGTATAAAAATTTTTCTACTTTAAATTTCTCTATTAAAATGTACTGCTTAAATAACATTAAAGTTGGTCATAAATCAGTAGTAATGAAGAAACTAAAAGCAGAAAATTAAAAAAATACTTAATTCTGAATAAAGTTTTAAAATTGTTTTATTTTTGAGCTAAAACATTAAAACGAAATTTACATCTCTCAACAGTATAATAAGATTATTACTATAAGTTTGATCACAGTGATAAACATGGCTTTGTTTATGATCTTATGTATAAATAAATAATTATTATCGTATTTACTTTGTAAAAATATGAAATATTTCAGCAATACATTTTCCTCATAATTATATTCAATAATTGTTTCACTTTATTCTTTAATCTTTTCTTTTTATTTGAAATACTTTGGGATTAATTAAACATTTTGTACAAGTAATGTTCATTTTTTGTATTAAAAGCCTAATTAATGATGAAAATAAATTTTAAGGCATTTTTTAAATTTGAAATTAGAGAAGAGTTTTTAAAATATTAATTTCATGGATGCCAAGTACACATATTTCATGGTAAAATTGTTTATTAATTGCTTAAACTTCAGTATAGTATGATTTCATTACGTTGTAAATATTTTTGTTTTATTGATTTGTTGCTTTATGTTGCTTTTATTTTTTGCTCCAAAGCGTTATTTAATTCGTTTCAGTTAAAATATCAACTTTAGCATTTTTTCACATGATAATTCCTTAATTTTCAAAAAAATTCATTTTACAGAGTTTTTATATTATAATTTGTTATAAAGTTTTATTTTATCATAAATTAAATTAAAAATGTGCTATAATAAACATTTAGAAATAAATAAAACTAAAATGAAATATTAAATTATAAAAAGTTAAAAATAGTGTGAAAAACATGTTTATTTTCTTAGGCATAATATTTTGTAACTTCAAAATAATTAAAAAAATTAAATTAAAAAGTTTCTTATGAAGATTATAACATAATTTTAGAGTTGAGACTTTTGACTCATATTATGAGACTTTTGACTTTTGACTCATGTATTTGAGAAGAAAATTTCATTTGACCATCTTCAAATTGTCACCGACATGTTGTGATGAGTATTTTAATTTTATTCTGTTATACTCATGATTGAAAAGTTAAAATTAATAGAATCACTCTTAGTACAATTATTTTCTTTGTTTTCCCTTTTCTGGTTCAGAAAATTATTTTCATAGAACTATGTAGAAGATTCAACACCGAATTATACAGAATGGTTAAAGTGTCAGAATATATTCATTACTCATATCTTTTAATAATAATAATAATACTTTTAATAATAATTTATTAAATTTTCTCATTTGAATTAGGATATTTATACCTATGAAACATAAAAATAACCAAAATAATTTTTCTCGATTGGATCAAATAAAGCGAAAAATAGAGAAAGAGTTAAGCTTTAATGGATGGGTGTATAGTTTAGTTTTAAAAATTGAGAAAATGAGAAATTTGGCTGTTAATTGAATTAGCTAGAAACTTCTAGTTCTAGTAACCTTAGCTTCTCCTCAGATTGTAAGACTGTAAGGTCATAAATGATGACAATGTTGCTGATATTCAAATTTGTTTAAATATTTTTATATATTGTAGCGAAAACTATTCCTCTCGATCAATGTCTTCGTGGCTCAGTCGGTAAAACAGCGGACTCGTGAGCCAAAGGTTGTGGGTTTAAAAGCAAGCGAAGGCAAATCACCTAAAAATTTATTTCTGTTAGCTTTGTTAATTTAAGTTAATTATGCAAATTCACGTAAATTTCAGTTCCCAATTTTCTGCGGGCCTTCCAAGTCTGGAAAGTTCCAAAACTGTATATAAGTAGCGACTGATTGAAATAATAATAAAATCTTGATTTAATCTTGAGTGCTTTCGTTTCCATTGGCTTTACTACCTTCACTTTATATACGCGACAGATTGGTGGAGGCGCCGGGTACTACAACGGAAGAGTTACGCCAAAGCCGACGTATTCGAGGTCTCGCTCCTGAATTTGGTCTCCTACTGGATTCAACAAGACAGTTAAGGGTGATGGCTGAAGGAGAGGAAAACGATCAGAAGCTATCAGCTGGGGCCAGCTCTGGTCCGAGTAACATAGCACCAGTTCCAATTTTGACCTACCAACTATCCAGAAGCCCCTGTATATTCTCTGGGGACAACCAAGAAGACGCTAACCGGTGGCTCAAGGATTTTGATCGAATAGCGAATAATAATCGCTGGGACGACCAAATATGTATAGAAAATGTCATCTTTTATCTCACCGGAACAGCTCGTCAATGGTTCGATAATAATGAAGACAATTTCACTGACTGCACTGTCTTTCGGAATTCCCTGAAAAACACCTTTTGCTATGCAGCTGATATAAAACGCCAAGTAGAAAGACTGTTACTCATCCGTGAACAACCAATTGGTGAGACATCTGAATCTTACATTCAAGATGTACTTTCCCTGTGCTAAAAAGTTAACCCACCTATGCCTGAAGGCGAGAAAGTGGCTCATCTCATGAAGGGCATTGCAGAGGACCTTTACCAGATTTTGTCATCTCAGGAATATGAGACCACCGACGCTCTCGTAAAACGATGCTGTCATATAGAGAGCCTTCGACGAAGATGTATCGTTCGACCACGATTTCAGAGGCTACCGAATGTCTCCGCGGTGTTGGCCGAAACAGATGCTACTGATCTCAGGTCATTAGTACGTAGAATTGTCAGGGAAGAGCTTCAAAACATCATGCCTGAAATACAGGGCTACACAAGCAATGAAACTAGGCCACCGCGTGACATTACCTCTGGGGTTCAGGTTAACTCGGTCACGGATGTTCTAGTACTACTTACAGGTGCAAGGAGAGACAAAATCACTTCTCGACGTTCGATTCCAACCAGGCCGCAGCCAAGGCATAAAACCACCAACAGACCCATCCTCAACGCAGAACAGATTTGTGGAGGACTGACACTAATGTGCCCCTCTGCTACCAATGCGGGAGACCAAGGCATGTACTAAGGTATTGTCGGGAGAGACGCCGAATATTCGAAAATGCACGAGCAAATGGAAATATCAACCCTCGACGAGATATGTACACCGACTCTTTTGGTATTTTCGACGATGATTATGCCCAGCCTACTTCTTCCAGAATTAAGAGCAGTTCATCTTACCCACGACGTTCCTTCAACCGCCGAGAGTCGCAGTCACCAGTACGCCATTCCAGTCTTTCTCCACGCCGACTCAATGAGGAAAACTAACTCGGGCGACCTATGCAGGAGGTAAGGCCGCAGTGGAAGCAAATCCTCCGTACACCACAGCCAAATTAAAAGAGAACACCACTTATATCACCGCGAATGGATAGCGTATAAAAGCCCTCGTTGATTCTGGTTGCCGATTATTCTGTCATATCCGAAGAATTACGGTGACAATTTAATACTCCTATGTTTATTAAAAACGGACTTATATTGAAAACTGCTTGTGGTAAAACTGTAGCCGCCTCTGGACGCTGTGTGTTAAAAATGGACTTGAACGAAACTGTAAAGCCGTTTGAATTTCACTTTTTTCCGCAGTGCAGTCATTAAATGATACTTGCCTGAGACATTTTCCATGCCACCGATGCCGTTATCGATTGTGGAAATCAAGAGCTCCAATTTTCCGAAATCCTTCCATGCCGCTCAGTCTCAAACGAATCAAATTGGTCTTTAAGTGCCGCATCGGATTATTTAATTGAAGCTAACTCAACAAGAGAAATATCTGCTTTGAATTCAACAGTGCAGGAAGCAAATGCAGCAATGATTGTTCGTAGTAAATTTCTGAGGTACGAAAAAGAGTTATCTGTACCAGCTTCAACTGTCGGCTTTGAGAATGGCTGTTGTAAAGTGTGTGTAACGAACTTTTCCCTACGAACCCAACTGATACCAAAAGGGATGAATATAGGTTTTTTCACGACAATAACAAATGACGATATCTGCTCCCTGAGTGACAAAGTGCAAGAAACTTCCGATGGACACAAGTCCAGAAAAAGAGTAACTGGGGAAAATTAAAAGAAATTT
Source organism: Latrodectus hesperus (assembly GCA_037975125.1). Classification (NCBI taxonomy): domain Eukaryota; kingdom Metazoa; phylum Arthropoda; class Arachnida; order Araneae; family Theridiidae; genus Latrodectus; species Latrodectus hesperus. The sequence continues at coordinate 38,097,868 of CM075857.1, read as the reverse complement.
TCGATTTTTATCTAACCAATGCTGAAGAAGACAAGCTATTGAATCTATTAGAAGAATTTAGTGACATTTTTGATTTTAAGCGAAATTTTAGGAATTCTCGATGTAGTTCAGTGAGGCACAAAATCGATACAAGTGGCAACGTACCAATCAAGCAAAGACCTTACCGTGTATCAACCATCGAAAGATGCATGATTGCTGAAGAAGTGCAGCGAATGCTAAGAGAAGACGTGATACAGCCGTTAAATAGCCCTTGGTCATCTCCAGTTGTCCTGTGAAGAAAAATGGGGAATGGCGTTTCTGTGTCGATTATAGAAGATTGAACAAGATAACCAGAAAGGATGTATATACATTACCTCGCGTCGATGATGCCCTGGACTGTCTAGCTGGTTCGAAAATTTTCTCTATGATGGATCTGAAGTCAGACTACTGGCAAATAGAAGTTGACGACAAAGACAGAGAAAAGACAGCCTTCGTGACATCAGATGGGCTTTATGAATTTAAAGTTATGTCGTTTGGGCTATGTAATGCCCCCGCTACGTTCGAACGGATGATGGACACATTACTAAGAGGTCTAAGGTGGAATATTTGTCTCTGTTATCTAGACGATATCATTGTGTACGTACCAAACTTCGCAGAACATCAATTACGCTTGAGGAAAGTTCTAAAATGCATTCAAGAAGCGGGGTTAACGCTAAATTCTAACAAATGTTCATTCGGAAAAATACAGCTAACTATACTGGGTCACTTAGTTGATCATGGAATATATCCAGATACACAGAAAACAGCGGCTGTAGCAAAGTTCCCTACCCCGGAAAATATCGCCGATGTCCTAAGTTTCAACTGTTATGACGAAATCCCGTCCCTCGCAACAATCGAAGAATACGGAAAAGAACAACAAAAGGATAAACAGTTGAAGACCATCATAGGAATCCTTAAGAAAGGTGAGTCGTACCAAAATTATCAAAGAAGTGGTGTACTTTATAAAAGAGACTATGATCCGATGGGACAACAGTGGCTCTTGGTGGTACCATAACAACTTCGTAGTGATGTTCTAAGAAGCCTTCACGATGCTCCAACTGCCGGTCATCTTGGTTTCGCCAAAACGTACGACATGATAAGGAGAAAATACTTTTGGCCAGGGCTGTTGATAGTATACGTCGACATGTTTCACACTTTCGAGAATGCCAGAGACGGAAATCACCTCCACAACATCCATTGGGGCAGCTTCAAGCGCTAAAACCCTTGACACACCTTTTGCCAAAATTGGAGTAGATTTACTTGGACGCTTTCCAGTAACCCGAAATGGCAACCGGTGGATAATTGTTTGCACAGACTATTTGACTAGATTCACAGTCACAAAAGCAGTACCAACTGCTGAGGCCACCAAAATCGCTAGATTTATAGTTGAAGAAATTGTACTGAAGCACGGAGCTTTCAAAGAAATAATAAGTGATAGAGGACGTAACTTTCTAGCGAATATTGTTAAAAATGTCAACTAGTTATGCCAGATGTCACATCTTCTGATGACGGCCTACCATCTACAGACAAATGGATTGACAGAAAGATTCAACAGAATACTGGCGGACATGCTGTCTACGTATGTAGACTTTGAGCAAAGAAGTTGGAATACCATACTACCCTTTGTGACTTTTGCGTATAATTCAGCAAAGCAAGATACCACGGGATTTAGCCCATTCTTTCTCGTTCATGGCAGAGATATTCAGACTCCTCTTGACGTGATTTTCCCATCTAATACCGAAACTTCTGATGAAAGTTATGTGCATCATCTGATTATCAAGGCTGAGGAAGCTAGACTCCATCTCCACGATCCATATCCATATCCAAAAACTCCATATCCACGAAGCGCAAGCAACAGACAAACGTCGATATGACGAGAGGCATCGACCTGTCAGCTACTATATCGGGGATTTAGTATGGGTCCATACCCCGGTACAAAAAGTGGGAGTATCAGAAAAGCTGCTGAGACGTTACTTCGGATCTTATCGAGTAACACGACGACTGTCTGACGTGACATATGCAGTAGAAAGTGTGGAACGAAACAGAGGACGTCGAAACTCACAAGACGTCGTGCATGAAACCTTATCTTGATCCAAAAAGACAATTCGATGATGAAGGGATGTCTACTTCCAGGAGACCTGTTACAAGGAGCCAAACCAGATTGCAGCGGGACGCTGCTTCCTCCTAAAGAGGGGGAAATGTAGCGAAAATTATTTCCTCTCGTTCAAAGACTTCGTCGCTCAGTCGGTAAGCAGTGGACTCGTGAGCCAGAGGTTGCGGATTCAAAAGCAAGCGAGGGCAAATTACCTAAAATTCTATTTATGTTTGCTTTGTTAATTTAAGTTAATTATGCAAATTCACATGTAAATTTCAGCTCCCAATGTTCTGCAGGCCTTCCAAGTCTGGAAAGTTCCAAAATTGTATATAAGTAGCGACTGATTGAAATAATAAAATCTTGATTTAATCTTGAGCGCTTTCGTTACCATTGGTTTTACTACGTTCACTTCATCTATGCGACAATATTTTTGAAAGTATATTATAATATTGTACATCACACTACCACTAGTTCATTCAAATGGATACTGATATATAATACCAATATTTTTAGATTTCATACATTTCACATATTAAATTTTCAAACGGGCATTTTTAAAGGTATTTGCTTGCATAAATGATGCATCTAATTTTTGATGATGCATGTTAATTTTTGATGCATGCTAATGATGCATGTTAATTTTTAAATATGTTAAGTATCAGACCAGGTATGGATTTTTAAAAATAAATATATTGCTCATTTTGTATCCATGTTTTGTAGTCTAAAATCAAGTTTTAAAAAGCAATATTTATAATGTACTGAAATCACTTTTGCACCGTTTCAGTTACAAAATTTGTCAATAAAGTCAGGAGGCATAACATTTAAAATTCAACCTTTTCTGTGAAGGCATTTTTGATTATAAAATTCCTATGTAATTTTTTTACTTTTTGAAATAAAAACATATATTTATTATTGTATTTAAAATGTGAAAGAGATGGTTCATGATTGCATTTATTTCATGAATTAAAGTGTTTTCCGTCTGTTGTAATTTTATTCTTACTCCTCGAATATTTAATTGAACTTGATTTTGAACAAAATTACATGGAAACTTATTGTTAGATCTATTTTTTTTGACGACTCAGGAGAATAAAGTACTGAAATTAGTAATGACATTAATTTTTAAAATTTATTGGCCCTTCTTAAGAAACAAAAATGATTTTAATTTTTCATAGCAAATATAAGAATCCAATCACATAAATTCCGTTATTGCTCTTATAAAATTTAAATTTAATAAAATTTTAAAGGGCTTACCTTTTAAATTTATAAAACACTAATTTTAATTTGAAATATTATTGACCTACTTCTTTCATAAGAAATATTTTTCTCAAACTAAACAGAAAAGTTTTATTGATATGCAATATTTTAAAATTAATCTATCGATCAGTCAGCATAATTATCAAAATCTCTTCTTATTTCTCTCTTCATTTCCCTATATAAATCTCCATTATCTGTATTTGTCAATCTAACTGTTTATATATATATATATATATATATATATATATATATATATATATATATATATATATATATATATATATATATATATATATATATATATATATATATAAAAATTTCGAGTCACGATGTATGTTCCTGATAAACTCCGAAACTACTGAACGGATTTTGATAAAATTTTGTAACCATTTGTAATAGGGTCCAACTTAAAAGATAGAATAGTTTTTATCTCTTAATTATTGATCTCAATATTTATTATACGACATTAGTGTTTATTTATTGGTTAGTTATGTAAGTTCCTAATAGATGGCGGCGGTTTAGCATCTAAGTTGCACAGGTATTCTGCAGATGGCGACGTGTTTATTTTTCTAGATTTTACAATCTTCGAGAAATTTAACGTGCGCGCGCAAGCGCGTGATTAATTATAGAATTTACATATATTTTCATAATGTATAATCATACTATAACAATTTTTCGTGAATCATTTTCATAATTATACTTTGTATTGTGTTATTATTGTGCGATGTTCAGTTTGAATATTTTTAATATTATAAATAGTAAAATAAAATTTTATTTATTACTGTTTTTCTCTACTAATTTTCATACCACCTCGAAAACATGTAAGTATTTCTTGATAGCCTTTAATTTTATTTTATAATTTGATAATTATAATTTTTTCAGCAGTACATTTTGATCTAATTTATTTATTCAAATGATAAATTCTTTTAATTTTTTTTATTTCAGTATAATGCCGCGGAAAAAATTTTTAGTTTTAATAATTTAAAATTGAGAAAATAATAGTTCGATGTCAATGTTATCTACCTCATTTATAACAATTTATTTTTAGATGTCTTTAATTTATATAGTATATTTTATAAGTAAGTCACTGATTACAAACTATAATTTAATATAAGATGAATAAAATGTAAATTCAGAAAGTATATGTTGATTTGTGCTTAATTTCAAAATTTCGATACTTTACCTATTACTTTTAAATTTTTTCGAAACGTTTTATTTTTAATCTCATATGAATGAACCTATTTTAAATTTTTTTAGAAAATATTAATTTGATTGTACCCAAGAATTAGTAAAAAATTGATTCAATGTATTATAAAAACTCAGCCACTGCAACGCGTGGCTGGGTCAGCTTGTATATATATATATACATACATACATATATATATATATATATATATATATATATATATATATATATATATATATATATATATATATATATATATATATATATATATATATACATATATGAAAAGTGAGAGAAATACAAATATATATATTATAAAAATAGAAATATAAGAAAAGAGAAGTCGGAAGAAATATATTAAATTTTATAAAAAAAACATTCGATGTTGATCACAATTAAATCATAAATTTTAGAAGAGGAAGTATTAGATTTATAAGAAGATGACGTTTTCTTTTCAGCAACTGCGAAATAAGTAAAAATTCTATGTCAATAAAAATGTTCAAATATAAGTATTTTATAAAAAACCTAGGTTAGACAGACCAAAACAATAATACATGATTTATTTTGATATATGAATACATGCTTATATTTTGAGGCTATCACATCCACTTCTGTACGTTTGGAAAACTTTTCCCCAAGCAATTTTTTGATTTATTGTTGAAGGTGAAGATTTATGACGTAAATGGGTTAAGTCTACAATTTATTTGGTTTAAGACGTATTATTCCCTCGTAATAAAATATTTCTCCGAAAAATTCTTTCAGAAAAGCCATAATTTGGACAATGATTTTAGTTTATTTTTTACGGAACTTAACCTTTCGTAAATTTATGGTATAAGTAGAAATTACATAGCAACATGACTCCAACGTAATGGGTACTAAGCTAGTTTTAAGAAAATCACATAAACTATGCATTTGTGCTGAAATTCTTGCTCTTTTAATAAAATCTTAAATCAATATAACATTATATAAAAATTTTAAAGTTTTGAAACTTCATGATAATGAAGTTTTTTGCGCAATTTAATCTAAGAAATTTACACTGTTTAACAAAAAAATTTTTTTACTAAAGTTTTATTTATACTATAAAATATATTTTAATAATTTTCTTTTTCTTAGAAATCTACACTGTAATAAAGAAATTTTTCTTTATCTTTTTAAATTCCAAAAATTAAATATTATGGTATGTTGAGATCCTTATTTTATTTATAATCGTAAAATTCGTTGTATTGGATTCACTATAAAGTCATTTTCTACTTTCATAACTGATGCTTAAGAAAACTAAACAAAATTTGCGTAAGTTAATTTTTTTGTCAATTTCAAATTTTATAAAATTGTTGAAGATGTGAAAATATATATAATTATATTTTATCAGTGTTGAAGTTTTACAAATGATTGTAATGAGTTTGAACCCCACATATTTAAACTATAATTCATTATTAGTCATTAAAATCGAATTCCCATGAAGGAAATAAAAAGAGTTTTCTTTATCGGTATAAAGAAGTCAAATAAAAAATATATTTTATAGAATGTAATATTTACCTTACATTTTATACACAGTGTAATATTAATGTGTATAGTATATTATTTTGCAATAATATAGTATACTATTTAATATATTTTTACGATTTTTTATAAATGTGAAATTTGTGACAAAAAGCCTAAAATATTTAGTTATCAAAATGTTTTCGGCTATTATGTGCAATCCTAGAATAAAGAATTTTAAATTATGCAGATAATGAATTCCGTGACGGAAATGTTTTTTTAATTAGATGCTAATGTGAATTATTAATAACTTTATCAAATTTTAAGCAGCCCTATATAAGACATATAAATTAGATTTATGAACATTAGGTTTGTGTTTAGCATTTCATATGAAATATTTTAGAAATGTGCTGTTGGTGAAAATATAGGATTTGCAATAATAATATATTACTAATATTAATATAATATTTCATTAAGGATATCGTATTTGACTCTCTGTGGAAACTATAAACTTGGCGCTTAAATTTAAGATACCTTAGGCAAACATTGCAAATTAATGGAAAATTACAATAGTACTAAATAAGTATTGATTTAACTAATGCAGATTATAGTTGCACTTATAAGTCAATATTTGAAAATTATAAATTGCTTGAAGAAATATTTGTATAGATTTTGACATTCAGTTATATTTCATGCTTAATTTTAATGAAATATTATAGGAGGATTAAAAAAAATCATGTTTTAGAATTAAATAAATTTTTATAATTTGGTATATTTATATGTATTTATACATAATTAAATAGCATTTTAATATAAATATAAAATTATATTATTCATAAAATTATTTCTACAGTTTGTAAAAATCAAATTTATAAAAGTGAATATGTTTTTTTAATTAAGGATATTTTGCAGTTTCATAAAATAGAAATTTTACAATTATATTTTGTATATTTGATTATGCCGCCCAACTTGTCTAGTGGTCAGCGAGCCTGACTGCGGATAAGGAGGTCTTGGGTTCGAATCTCGGTTCGGGCATGGATGTACTTTCTCTCTCTATCTATCCTGTCTTTGTCGTTTCCTTGTATGAATGAGGTGTGAATGGTTGCCTACCCTATAAACGGGTACCTATGGTATGTGTGTAGAACAAAGTCGTACTTTCACCTTCATGGTGCTCTGACTAAACGAAAGACGCTCCCAATTGACTTAAATTCGCATAGTCAAGGCATAGTGAGATTGGCTTGTCCAAGTGTCATAAGCAACAACAACAACAATATTTGATTATTATTCATATCTTCCAATTCTGTTTGATGTCAGATGACTAATGTTGATATCTAAAGCTAGAATTTTTAGATAGTAAATATGTAATGTGTGTAGCATTTATTTATTTTTCTTTTGATTTTCAACTTTTTTACTATTGAAATTTGTTTTGGAAATTTTGCTTATTGACAACGTTATAAATATAAATTTATCTAGATTTATGTAAACAAGTAATAATGTCATTAACACATGGCATGACACCTTTCAAATAGTTCTCATAATATTTAATGTCATACAAAATAAAAGTTATTTAAAAAGGCATCAAAAACTTTCACTTTTGCTTAGAGATACCTCAAAACCAAAGAATATAGAAGGGACGATTCATTTGTTTCATAGCAATAGATGCCAAACGAAAATTTTATGTAATAAAAACTATATGATTGTACTCCCTATATTGAAGTTCTATAGTTGCTTTCTTTATCTTTTCGTAAGACTTGAATTCCTACACGCGTGTACTATAGTAATCTTACATTTGAAAGAAAAAAGATTTGATTTTAGGGAATAATTGAATATTCTTTTATATTATGCATTTGTATTTTAAAGTGATATTTCAACAAAACATAAGAAGAACTATACATTAAATCTGACATTTTTAGTTGAATTGTATAAATGATTGGATTTTGATTGAAAGAAGTAGTAAATGTATATTTAATTATTTTAAAAAATTAAGATTTTAAGAACTATGTTAGGAACTAATAAAATTTGTGAGCTATTAATTAATTTATGTTTATGCAAATTTAAAGTTTTCAATAATTTAAAAGTTTTATTTACTTTAGGTGGAGGTTTAAGGATCATTAATTAATAAAAGTATTCAAAGCATTTTACACTGAGTGTTTTTGAATTTCGAATTTAAAAACCATATTTTACTACTATTGATTATTATGTTTTCAGGATAATAATAATTTCATTGAAATGCATTTATGTGAAATATCTAAATCTGAAAGTCACCAGAAAATTCTTATTGTTTCTTGCACAAGAGATATCAAACATTCACATCGGGATTTGAGGATTCATGAAACAATTTGTCGCAATGATTCCTCGAAACTGGTTGCCATCTTGTAAATTGTAATGAAAGTAAGAGACTTTTATGTGTTGATAGTTAAAAACCTCACGCTCTCTCTGAATGATTTATGAAGTACTTGAAAATTATTTCATCATTTTTAGGACATCAATAGAATATTTAAAATATCTTTTCTTTGCGACCGTGAAATAAACATTAAAAAAAATATCTCTAACGAAATCAGATAACTTATTTGAGTTATTCTCAATACGGAAAAAAGTATTTCTCCACGGTAGTTGAGTTTTTATTTTTATTCTCACTTAGGAGGATCATGTTATCCCTTAAAATGTTTTACCGTTCTCTCCTAGAAATCTAAGGATCATTTAACATTTTGTTAAATATTGTTTTCTATTAATCTGAAGTATATTGTTTAGAATTTAGAAATTTATTTAAAATAAAAATAAAATTGAATTGTTTGTTTGAAAATTTCAAAAATATTTTGAAACTAACAAAAAATCTATTAATTAAATCAAGAATATGAGTTAAAGATAAATCAGAATATAAAATGATAAAATAGTGGTTATTCTGTAAAGAAATTGATACCTTTTTATTCATTTGCAGAGTTCTTATTTAGAGTAAATGATATAAAAGGGCGCTGAAATTATCTTATGACTCAAGTTACATGGTGGGCTTAGAGTAGTGCCCTTTTTTATTTACATGTAAAATATTACACTAAACAGCAAGGAATCTTAAACGATGTTATAAGATTAATGAGGTCATTAAAATTACGAAACACAGTTATCAAGGATGTTAGCTTGTGATTAAGGACTTTTTCTAGATGTTCTTGTGCAAAATATGATGATGGAAATTAACGAGAAGCTCATGTAGGCAGAAAATACATTCTTAATACTATCCGAGAGATTTATTTATTTCTTTAAATTTGAATTTTATTAAGAGAAAACTTCAAAATGTGTTAAATAGGATTATATGCATCTACCTATATTCTAGAAATATATTGTTAAGAAACTGTGTTTGAAGTTTCAAACTGTTTTAGATTTTTATTTTTTACTTTGTAAAATCCTTAGACTGACACAAAACATGTAGATAAGTTATTGAAAAATAGTATGATATAACCTCTTAAAATGCTTATTTTAAAATAGAATTATTTTTATTAATAATATACGTGTTACCATCACTTGATTTCCTCAAGATATTCCACTTCACATCATTGATATTCATATGAGTCCTTGCTCTATAATAGTTAGTAGAAAAAATGTAAATATGAATTTTTTCTTTAAAAATATAAATAGTTTTATAATATTTACAAATAAATATTTATGAAAAATTATATATTTTTTCATAAATAAAATATGCATTATAATTATAACTTTTAAAAAATATTTGGGAGATATTATTTTATGTATAATATATAAATATATGAAATTCAATTTGTCTTTGATTTTGTTATAGGAATTTTTGTTTCACATAATTTAAAATGCAGTACAATTTTATCGAGCAATTGTTGTATAAGTTTCTTATTGAATTTAGTTTGGAATTTTTTAGTCTGCATTTCCAGTCCCCCAAAACGTGGTTCTAAGTCCTAAAATTCACATTTTATAATTTGTGAATCTCTTCTTCTACTCACAATTTGCATTTTCGAATCTCTTCTTCCATTTTATGCAAAAATTGCTTATACAGTTATTTCATAAAATAATTACAATATCCGTTAATTAATGTGACTCTTGTATTCGAATAGTATATATGTATATAGATATACATATTCTGAACAAATCATAAATGAAGAATAATGCCAAAGCTTTCAACTAACTACGTTGAAACAAAACAAACGGGATTTATTCTTGAAGCTAATGTATCAATCAAATGAGAATGAAAATAATTGATATTGTATTTATGATACCAGACACACACAAAAACTGATAATAGCTCCCAGAAACACTTTCATCACATATCTCCCATACAACAACTGAAAAGTATATTGTTGATATGATACATCGTTTGTACCCATACGAGGAAATATAATTCCATAGAACGCCGATGTATGCTGAGGATTATACTATCCGTATGCACTAAGGGCAAAGAATGCTCTCCAAAGGTCCAGCTCAAATATAGAAGGTGGTTGATGGGCTGTGACTCGTAGGACAAATATGCTCCCCGCATACTATAACGGATTCAAGTCAGATGAGAATATGGTTTGATATATGATAGTCAGATGAGAGTATTTCATATGTGGGGATGTACTCCGATTAAAGGCAGTTGTTGACAACGTTCAAACGCTATGAATGGACGTTGCCATTCATAAACGCAAATTCAGTACTCACGGCATCCCTAAACAAATGGACATGTTGTTCAAGATTAATGTCTCAATAAGTTTGAGCAACATGATACTGATTATGATTACGCAGATCTGTTCTGGAGACTAGTATATTGCCTGCTCAAATGAGCACTCATGCATCACCGTAATGTTGGTATTCAATAATGTTGTCTTAAAAATAATTTTTTGAATCATTGCCGCGGATAAGAGATTACACTTTAGGTAATTCGGATCCTACCTTCTCCACACGTCCGCATTCTAGGCAGTCGATAATTCTATCACGTAAAACATTAACAGACTTGTATTTCACCCTTCGCCAGTGATCACTTAAAGAGCCTCAATTATGTGCAGGGTCAAAAGACTGTCTGTGCACAAAATGCAAAGTTGAATAGGCATCGCTTGAGCATATCTTAAGCTGCTTGAACTTTGACTTGGAAGAAGCTTTTTCAAAGTTCCTTATGTTTTTGGATTTCTTGACTGTTTATGGACTTATAGAATTTGTTTAGTATTGGAATTGGACCATCTGATATTAGTAACATCAACAACATCGTCCACATACTTTCTCAGTGTCATATCTATGCAGCCGGTAGCACTGAGCCCATTATGGATTGATTGTGAACAAGTTTTTTTCTTTGCCACTACTGTTTATACACTCCTCTATTTCTCTAGCGTCATTATGGAGTACGCTGGGCGTCATCAGGTGCCTTCCTGTAATTTCCACATAATGTTTGACCATGTGTGTTATATTTCTACAAGTGGCATTTAAGTTTCTTTATCATTAGTTCCTTCTTTTGTCTAAAGAATTTTCTCATATCCTAACTTTTTGATATAAGTAGTACCCCATTTCAAAATGTCTTAAAAATTCTCCGTGTTGAAAAGTCTGAGTGATTATTCAAGACAAGTTAATTGTTAATTGTTTAAAAATAAATTTTGGCTAATATACAGTTAAGAAAATAATATTAATGTAATATTTCTTACAACGAGGACATTAGGAGGACATTTCTTACATTAGGAGATTTATACCTTATTAACCTATATTTGATGGATTATATATTCTGCAAAATTTCTTGGATTTTTATCCTTGTCTCAATTAGAAAAATTTATTTCTGAAATTAGTGACAAACATTAATATTTCATTTTGCATTTACCCACTTAGTTGTGAATCTAAATTACTGAAATTATAAAATATAGTAACTTATTGTCTAGTTTAAAGATTTCTATTAATCTTGTTTTTAAAAACACCCATTGAAAAAGTAGAGAATTTTTATGGGAGCTTCTGAAATATCATTAAAATTTTTAAATTGTTCTTATTGACATTTGATCACTTTTTAATGTGATCTGTTCTTGTGTGTGAATAATTATTTAAAATTAATTTTTAATATGGGTAAATATCTAGATTTCAAATATATACCTATACATACATACATTAATAATACTTTTTATAGTAATAACATTCTATCTTTACAACTTACAAAAATATATATCTACCCATTCTTTTGTAATAACATTTTCCTTAAATTACCTAAAAAACATCTTCATTAAAATGATGTGTTATTCTTAAAAAAATTCATACTTACTTTCTACAATTTCAGAGCTTAGTTGCAGCATATGTTTTATTTATCAAATTATTTATTCTTTGGGCATTTGTGACCTTGTTATATAGACGTGGACACCAGTGAACTTCTCTGTACCTAATTCAAATAAAGTGTTACTAGTTCTCACTGAGAAATACTGTATGATAATGACATAAACGGAACATAGTAGTCATAACCAATTTAGATTCATAAATGAACACAATTTTTGGTTTTGCAGCAATACCTGCATTGCTTAAAGCCTTAATATATATTTCTATTGTGTATGCGTTTTACTGTATTCATGATTGTTCAATACTATGTATATAAAGAGAAAAATATTGTTATATAAAATTTTAATTTCCCTCCATTTAGATAATGCCTGATATATATATATATATATATATATATATATATATATATATATATATATATATATATATATATATATATATATATATATATATATATATATACCACATCTTTAAGTTTTAATATTTCTTTACCTTGTTAAAAATGTTCAAAGTTATCCAGGCACATATCTTCTCAATGTATTTTAAATAAATTTGTTTTTTTAAAATTTAAATGCAATATAAGTTCATTTGAAATTTTAAGCATTTCTCTCTTTTTTTACTTTTAAATGGAAATTATCTATGCTCGCCGTACTTCATTGAAATATTACTAATTTAAATTAGATTATATATATTAATATTACTCAATTATTGGTAAAATTAAGTTGCGATTTCTTTAAAGTTAATGTGAGATGTGTTCTTAATGTGCACTTTCTCTTCAATCATTTTTCTTCTTTTATGTTTCTCAAATATTCGTTTCATTTGTGAAAGTAAACATGTGAAAGTAAAGATTGCATCATGAAAAAATTCATAATGTAATCATAAGTCACATTTGTTACTTTGAAAGCTTTTTGCTTCCTTTTATTTCACACTAAAATTTACAACTAGTACTGTGATGGAAATGCTAAGTAACTACTGAGAAAAAGATATATACATGGATCAGTTAATTTAAAATGCGATTAAAAGACATTTGTTGTGTTGATTAAAATATCTACATTCATGTTAGTTACAATTGAATACATTCTTACTATTTTTTAATTTCTTAACCTTATCTGCATCAATATACGCATTTTTCTCCTTTTAATATTAAATTATGTTTTAAGAACAGAATAATTTAGTATCAGAAGCAGAATAACAACAACAACACTAATAAACAAAAAATAAAATTTTAAATATTGCTAAAAAATTAATAATCCTGTTTCAAAAAGACACATTAAATTATGTTGCAAAATGTGTTTCGTAAATAAAGGATAGCTGCTAGTTATATACTATTAAAGATTAATATATTTCATAATTTTGATCTAGTGTTAAATAAAAATTACAAATAGTATATAAATTTGTAAGTAAGTGTTATTATTTAAAATGTGATTTGGATGAATTCAGATGCAATAACATATTTTTGCGATTCTTTGGGTTCACACGTAGCATTCAAGAGAAAATTTATTTTAAAATTATTTAATTTTGTACTCCTATAATATCTCCTATCTTTAAATAATAAATGTACAATAAAATTTATATTTTTAATAAAGAAAAATAAAAAAATATTTAAAAAATTTATGTTTTTGATTATTTCTTTATTTTTATTTAATAAAATTTATTTTTATTTCAGAAATTGAATTTATACATTGATTTCTAGAAAGAGATATTTTCACACCATCACTTGTGAACAGAAATCTATTGCAAGAAAGTTTCTGGTATCCCATATGGGATAAAGCAAATCTATTTAATGGATTAAATCTCAGTACACACACATATTATAATAATATTGTTGAAAGGATAAAGTATGAAAAACAAAAGTACAATTCTTTGAGAACGGAGATGATTTGAGAAATCCAAAACTTTTACAGAGCAGAGGGAATTCATTTCTCTTCAAATATATTAAAATAATGGAGGCGCTGAAACATTCATTCATAATAAAAAATGACGCAAGAAAGAATCTTTGAAAAATGATTTAGAGGGTGGAACAACTTAATAAATATAGGATTAAAGAAAAAAATACTGCTTAAACCATTCATGGAAATAGGATTTTTTACTTAAATTTCAATTTTCTTCCATACAGTTGCAAAAATGATGTTTTAAAGAAAATGTAAAAGACATTATTTCAAAAATGTTTTGCTTAAAATAAATTCTAAATGATTGATTGTTCAGAAGATTATTTTTAAGCAACGGAAAAAATTATTTAAAAGTTTTTGAGTTTCAATCTATCTTTTCTTGATAAATTGAAAGAGAAATATATTTCAAGTAACTTAAATAGATAATTGCTGCTAGTCATTGCTGAAAACAGTCCTGATAGAACTGTTTTCAGAAATGATAAGACTGAAGGGACTGGATATATAGAGTGGCCCAGTATATTCACTTAACCTAAATCCGATAGAATATCTTTCAGATCTCAAAAGATATGGTGTATTTATAGAATTTCTATTTTTAACCCTACACATTGGCGTGAAATCTAAAGTACAAATAATATGAGAATTATTGAATTCTTTGTTGGTTGATCTCTTCCAAGAAAGGATGTTAAAAATTTTTAAGCATCGTAAATAGATAACGAATGTTCCCATATCCTTTTAATATCATTTTTTGTTTGTTTTAATTTTCATTTTGCTATATAATAACATTTTGTAACATTTTAAAATTTAATGTCATTTTTATCATCATATGTAGTTTTTCTTGCACCATGAATAAATACCTTTTAAATTTTCTATTCAAATTTTATTTTAAGCGAAGGAGTACTTTTCATTATTATTTTAATGCTTAACATTTAGAAGTGAATTTGGTATTGAAACGAAATTTTAATTTTTTCTTAAGTATCTCCTTATTAATGTGACGATTTCAATAATTTGATGATTACTAAATATATTTCTGAAATAATATGTTTTAAATCATTCCTCTACCAATTGATTTTTTCAAGTGAGTTTGTGCAGTTTAATATACTTGTTTTTTCGCTTACACATCACTGCAATTATTATTTCATTATACAGAAAAATATTTGTATTTTTAAAAGAGTTTATGCATGTTGATATTTATTTTATTTCTTTTTTATCATGACTAATATATTTTTCATTACTTTTTTAATTACAAGAAAAATTGATTAATACTTAATTACATATGTGCGATCTTGTTTACGCTTACTTCAAATGGTATTCCTTATAAAGACCAGCAACTGATTACATATATTAGAGAGACATTAATGGACTGAAGAGTTAAAAAAATCTTGTATTTTTTATTTTAATCTTAATTTCATTTCGAATTAAAGAAAACCATCAAATAGGAAAATATAATGCATGTGTGTTAAGTAATTTAGAAGAAACAAATATCATGTGTAAAATATTTTTTATGTGTATGTTCTTCGTTTTAAATATTGCACCGAAAATATACTACAAAGTTATAGTTATATAGATATTATAAAGTAAAAAAGTTTACTTAAAAAGTTGATTTTTAAAGTTTTTTATTATCCAATGGTGGGCACACAAGGGTGACTGAACCCTATGCCACAACAAGGCCAGAAACTGCTACTCATTTATCGTTACCCAGCGAGCACCTGTGAACCAATTCACGGAGGCGTTACCCTCGCCATTCCACCACAAACCCGTTTATAGGGCGGTCCATATTCATACAACAACACAGAAGAAAGGACAGAGAAACACAGAGAGAACAGAGAAAGAAAGAAACATCTATGCCCGAACCGGGATTCGAACCCGGGACCCACAGCTCAGGAGTCAGGAACGCTAACCACTCAGCCAATCAGTCCACATTGTTTTTAAAGTTGTATATAAGGCTATTTAGATTATAGTTTTCTAAATCTTGAAAAATGTTATGGCGTCATTTCTTGTTACATGACGTATTTATATTAGATAAATCTAGACACAATATGCTGGCATTTATAAAAACATTTCTAAAGTCATTTTCGAAAATAAAAACAGCATCATTAATCTTTTCCAGATAAAGAAATTTTCTTTTAAAGGGTGATAAGTTGATAAAATATATTCACTTGGGATATAAACTACTCTTCAATAAATAATTATTTTAATATGTTACGAAAAAAAGTCACTTTGAAATTACTCTCTTTGATTTTTTCTGGACTTTGTTACCTTTATGTCTATGGATAAAAAAAATTTCCTATGTAATCAAATTTTGTTAAAAAATAAAAGGATTGTGTTTTAATTAGCGAGCGAGATTTGCTTTAGTACTTGCTGAAATGTTTCATATGAATTAATTAATGGGGAGGTATGGGAATTTGTTAAACCATACTTTTCGTTCCGATACTCTAAAAATCAGATTCTATTTGTACATGTATGTTAAGTATTGATTGCAAATATCATAAAATGAGGTCGGTAAGCTATTTGAAGATCCATATTATTTCTTTGTAGTACTTTTTCTAATATTATGTAAAATGTATAACATTTCTTGTTTTCCCTTTATTAAAAAAACCAAAAAATATGTCATTAAAATTCCTTAAAATATAATAATTAATGCAATAAATTGAAAATCAATTGAAAAGAATTGCTATAATCAGTCATGTCTTAGATATTATTTTAAAATATTTTCTTAAATACTTATACTGTTGTTCCATATAATTTTCTAAATTTATGTTAGAAAATTTTATAAGGTGTTGCAATATTTGCCTTTGATATATATTTTTATCCTGCTTTTAAAATGTTTTATTGTTATTAGAACATAGACTATTAAGTAGAATAAATGTAATTGATGTTGTATATTATCAAAATGTTTTCTGGACAAATTTCTGTTTTTAATAACTGTTTTGCCTTTTTTTTTGAAAGTATTTTATATAGTTAGTTAGAATAGTTAATTGTTGGAGTATAAAGTTATGGGTGGCTGCAATTATTTTTCTGTAATTATAGTGGTAGTATTGCCAACAATGTTGAAATTCCTAATTTCTTCAGAAATTGTATGGGTAAATTCAGATGAAAATAACAATTTCGAAAAGAAATAGCAAGGATATAGCTTATTCAATTGGATAGAACGGGTTTGGTCTATCTTTAGACTTAAAAAGTTAATCACTAGTACTAAAAACATATAAGGTACAACTTTCCAGGAGCTATTTATTTTATTTTATTTTACTTCTATCTTGTTTTACTTCCTGAATTACTATTTAAAGGAATTCAGAAAGTAAAACAAGAAAAAAATTAGATAGATTATTTTAATGTAAATATCATATCATATATGTGTATACATATATTTTCTAAGAGTTAACAAATGAAGTTATTAATATTGGAATATATGGAAAAAAGTCACGCCAACATTAAGTATTAGTATTACTGACAATAACGAAATATAAAGTAATTAGCTCTATTATTCAAATTATCTTTTTCTAATAATATTACGATCTCGAAATTTGGCATTTTGGTAGATTTTTAAGAAAAGAAAAATAAAAAGCAAATGAGTGGTACTTATATAAATGAATAATTCAATAAATTTTTGTATGAACCTGAGAACATCATTTCAGCTATTTTTCTTTTGAAAGTTTTTTGCTAATCGCAGCTTTTAACTTAATTGATATACGATGATTTGAATTTTCTTACCTTTTATAATCTCCATTTCTATGTTTTGTGTCGTTTTACCAACATTCTTTTTAAAAGAGATATCTTATGACTTCTAATATTTTTAATGGGGTTTTTCTAAAGTATTTTTCATCGATAATGTGACTTTTAAAGTTTCGTTATTTTAAGCAAGTTATTATTTCATAACTTTTGCAATCAATTTCTGAATTTTAGATTTGTGTTTATTCCTTAATACAGACGAGAGGACGAAAATACCATCATAAATGTTAACAGATACAGTTGCTCTGAAAACTGCTACTGATATTTTGTCATTATGTTGTTTATAAGGCAAATACTGATTATGAACATTAAGATAAGAGGGATTATGCATAAATTAAACAGTCGGCATTATTTGATTTTTTTTAGATGTAACATCATTTTTATTTCACCAAATAAGGTATTGAAATATTCACCATTTTACATGTTTAGGAAGGTCTAAACTGAAAAACTTTTAGAGACCATGTTTATAATTTATAAAATGTTTTAGAATTTCGTAACACACTGAAATCCCTAAAACACCGTATTTAAAGAATGTAATAAAACGAAGATTGGATATTTTATGTAATTAGACTTGTGTTGCTTCGGCTATTAGATGTATTGGATATTGGAATATATTCTATAGAATAACTTCATATAATTCCATAGAATAATTCATTAGATTTTATATGTTGCATAATAATTTTATATTTAACGAAAATTTTATTACTTTTTATTTGCGTAGGTAACATATTAATATTTTGATATAACTGTATAGTTAGAATTTTAATAGTATGGTTTGCAATTATAATATTAAAAAACTTATTGCTTACTTATTTGATAAAAATTTCGATTTTTATATGAAATAAAATAAGTTTCAATGGGTTTATGATCTTCTATATTAGTAGGCCAACTGATTTCAAGTCATTTCAAATGTCTTCAAATACATTTTGATAATCCTTTTTGTATGACAGGAAATAAAAAAGTATTTAGATTGCATATTCTCATAAATTCAAATAATGATTCCTAAAACGCATTTGCCGAGCTTTTATCATTTTAGATTTGTATTGATTATAATGCCATATGCTTAAAAATTTATTCTATAGTTCAACTGATAAGCTAAAAAAATAATTAATAAAATATCTAATGTTGCATTTTTATTAGCCATCATAATTGATACCGATAAGGAAGTATTTTAACATTGTAGAAAAATATATAGCCTTACAATATACTGATATGTTAAAACATAGGGATACATTAATAATTGAAATAATAAGTGTTTTAATGTATGCTTTTTTTATCAAATAATGTGATAGCATACTCAGAAAATAAAATTTTAGTATTTTTTCAAACTAAAAGGGAATAAATTCATTGTGCATAATAGAGAAAAAACTAATAACTTGTACTTTATATATTTGTAAATGTGGAGAAAGAGGCCTATCACTCATAAAATTCCGTTAAAACAAAAATTTCTTCATGAAATTTACTTTTTACTAATCACTAACAAATTATTAAGTATACTGACATTATGAAGATTGATAGTTTGGATTTTTAATAAAACGATAATTTCTGAATTGAAACAAACATGAATAAATTATATATATTATGCATGTACACACACACACACACACACACACACACACACACACACACACACACACACACACACACACACACACACACACACACACACACACACACACACACACACACACACACACACACACACACACACACACACACACACACACACACACACACACACACACACACACACACACACACACACACACACACACACACACACACACACACACACACACACACACACACACACACACACACACACACACACACATTCCTTTATGGTGTCAAGTAGATTACATTTTTATTAAAAATAAGGATTATTCAATTGTATTAAAATTTAATTAACCCATGAAAGGTTATTGGAAAAGTAAGCTTAGTGGTTTTCATTGGAAATTTGTTTTAATTTACTCTGTAATGTTTGCATAAATTTTATTGTTAAGGTATTGCTTTACTGGATGGAGCCTATAATTATTAAATAGACATTTCTTAAAAAAATTAAATAATTTATTCGAGTAAAAAGTAGAAAATTTGTTTAATAATTTAAACAATGAAGTTAATCATTGAAAATTATGGTCTTAACCATGAGAGAGTTAAATCCAAAAGTCTTAATTTGTTGGCTCTAATTGTAGTAGGACAAAAAAATACATTTTACAATCTTTTAATATAACCATTGAAGAAAAATATCTTCTACATATTGGATATTTGGGTCCTTTTTCTATTAAAATTTATAGCATATTTTTCTATGTTTAGGATACGTAATAAACGAAAAAATGAAAGTTTAAGGCTTGATTTGGCTTAAGTGTATAATTTAAATCGACTGTAAGAAGCATGATTATCTTAAGTTAAAAGTGAAGCACATAAAACCTTTTTCTTATAGAATAATTTCTTTTTTTATATTTTACATAAAATGTAAAATTATTCAATTTTACATCAATTGTTTATGCAGATTGCCTCACGCTTGTTTTAAATTCTTGTAGGGATTATTTTTTATGTAAAAAGTAAGAATTTCGGTTCATTTGATACTGTAACTTAAACTATGACTTTACCTAACATTGATCTGAATATGTGTATATTTTACAACATTTTAAGTACCTGCTGTAAAATATTATGCTAATGTATAACATTCTTCCTTATACTTTTCAAAATAAACATTTTAATAATTATTTTAAAGGTAGTTTTAATAGAAATATAAAAGTTGTTGAAGAGAAAGATAGGCGCGTCTTTTTGAATCAATACTAGACAATGTTTTTACAGATATTTTATTATAAGTATCTAATTGTTTAGTTTGTATAAAAAGCAAGCAGAAATTATAATAATTTCTCTCCGAATGCAGATCTAATTTTGAAATGGATAAAACGAAGATATTAAGATTTCAACACAATTAAAGGCTGAAAATGTTTAAGTCTTTTATACATTATTGTTGGTTATTTTATGATGAAAGACACAAAAAATCGTGCATATTTTATTTGGAAACCAAAATTTGAGTATTTTATTTCTATTTATTCAAAATTTTTGTAGCTCTAAATATCGAAAAACACTTTTATTTGTTTTATTTTCTATTTTCAGTCCTAAAAAAGCTGCTATCTTCTATTTAAACATAACATTAATAAGTTTGTCTTTTCAAAATAATCTAAATGTGTATTTTTTACAATGGAAATTTAAAGAAAAAATTTTTATTCACATCTTTCGTATTTCAAGTAGATTTTATTTGAAGTAAGAAATATAGCAGAAACAATGAAAAATACCGATGACGAGAAAAAGTTAAGACACTTTAAAGCTATATTTCATTTAATTTTTTATGGATTAGAATATCTTCAGCATTTTGATTGACAACAGTACATAATTAAATAAAAATATAAATTTTTTTTAAAATGACTTCGAGTAATTTATAATTTCTTCTTTTTACGTATAAAGTATAATAATTAGATCTATTGAATTTTTTTATGAACATATGTCTGTCGAATATGTGAAACTAACCTTAAATTCCATTTATGTATCATTTTTAAAAAATGATGATAATTAAACACATTTTGTAGGCATGTATTACAGAAACATAACTTAAATTTATAGTTCTTGAAGTCTAATTCTATTAATTGAAATTTTATCTTTTTTTGAATAAAATTTAATTTAAAAATAAAAATTCACAAAAAGATAGTGTTTCATGAATATTTTGTAAATTAATATATCATTTTTTGAGCAGAAGATTTTCAAGTTTAAGAAACAATTATACTGTAAATAAAAGTATTTAATAAAATTCTAATTGTTATGTAGAACAATGAAATGTATTTTTCAAGCACTACACATAAATAACTTAATGAAGATAAATAAGTTATAAATATATGTCTAATATTTAAGACAGTTAAATGTTTTTTCCTAAATTCAAGCGACATTAATTAAATAATATTTCAGTAAAATAATACCTACATGAACTAAGTGCAAATTGCAGTATAAAAACGTTATAGTATTTATATTAATAAACGATATACGTGTTCCTAAGAATACAGGTGCTATTCATCCATGATGTTGAAAGTTTTTAGATTTTTAGAATTAAAATTTTGAAAAATATCTCTCAAAACAAGTTGTTGATAAAATCACAATAATTTTTCTTTTTTTTAATTTAAAATTTGACTGAAATTATTTCTACGCTTTAGTAAAAAAATTTTTACTCATCTACTGCCAAAAATTAAGAAATTGAAATATCTAGGTGTAATACTTTAGAAATATTATTTTATTAAATAAGATATTGTTCACAATACTTTTAACTTTTCATATCTTATTTAGAGTACAGAATCAACATTACACCATGCAGCATTTTTTCAAAATACACATCAATAACTCTTACTCAAATTTAAATACATTTTGGTTACATTTGTATAAAACTAGTAGAAAAAGTTTAGGACTAAAATCACAGTTAAATACATTTAAAAGTTAAAAAATATTGTTAAATTATATTTAAACATATATCTGTATGTATCACTCATGCACACACGCACTCACATGAAAGCACACACATGAAAGCACGCACATATTCCATTAATTCTGAAAATTTCAAGTTCAGTTGTTCAAAGTAAATTCTCAATAATAAGTTTAATAACAAGAAAACAAATTTTTGAAAGTAAAGCAATTTTATTAGTACTTAGGAGATTTAGTGATGTAATGAAGACCAATAAATCTAAAGTACTTATAACACATTTATTAAAAAGTTTATTACTAAAAATTCTAAAAGGGATCTTAAGCTGATGCTTCTTGCAAACTATAATTACCACTAAAATAATATTTCATTTTCAATGCGAATTAGGTCCCAATTATAATTTCAAATAAAGAAATACTTTCAAAAAAGTAATGGGATTAACAAAGCTAACATCTAAGATAAGAGAATTGTTTGTATAAATTAGTCACTAAGAAATCCTATATTACTTGGTAATCATGATGTTAAGAACATCTCACAGTATATGCATGAAGCAGAAAAGTACACACAAAATGTAAGCCAAAAAAGTAAGGAATTAAATGCTTTTAGATAAAAAGATGATCTAAACTATAACTTGCATTTATTAGATAATATTTTGCTCTAATATTTGAGAAAGATTAAAGAAAAAATATTTTAGAGATATTAGGATTTTCTTTCATAATATATGATTAAATTATATCACTGTGCACTGTTATCCTTTTAGTACATCGTTGAACCATTATATAAAAATAACGTGATAAAAAGTGTGGTGTAGAAAATACAATGCATTGTACATGGTGTGCCAGAAATGAGTTTTTTCAACCATGATAATAATTCAAAGTGAGCATTGGTCATGAATCATATAGAATTATTTAAAACTGAATAGAATATTAATAAAAGCACTAAGAAATAGATGATTTACATCAATGAAAATATGATAAATTTTGAATTTATTTATGTACTGGCTGTAAGCAAATTAATAGTTGGAAAATTATAATTAATATTTTAATAATAAATTTGTTTATTTATTTATAATTAATGTATAATGCATTCAAGCATTTTTCTACATTTTATGAATATATCTATCTATCTATATCTATACATATATATATATATATATATATATATATATATATATATATATATATATATATATATATATATATATATATATATATATATATATATATATATATATATATATATATATATATATATATATATAATTTTTTCAGTATAGGTTTTGTTTAAATTAATAGGATCATTCATATATATAAAATTTATTACTACTGGAGTAAAAATGAAAAGCAAACAATGTTTTTAATTAAAAATAGATTCGTTCTACAGTGCTTTTTCATTTACATGCAAGTAATAATTACTTATAAACTATCAATAGTTAAAATAATTTACAAAATCTAATGATTCTTATTTTATAAAAAATCTCAGAATTTTTTTTATCACTTGTCTGATTAGAAATTACAGTTTAAGTAACTTTAGAATGCAAGGAAGAGGTTCGTGATTACAGCTTACTTTGAATGATTGGGCAAAATCTCGAAACTGCGAAACTTCCTTTGCAAACTTAATAGTTCAGGAGAGAAAATCTCATGGGATACGTCTCGAGTCGCATTACTAATGTAGGGTAAAATAGGTACTCCAAAGACTTTAAAGCTTAGTAATTGCCCTTAGTCATGAAGATCTTTAATGGGTTGAATATTTTGATGGGTCTATACACATAAATATGCATGGAACTATGTTTACTGAAATGTTGCAAATTACTAACTAGCATTCTGAACTCCAGGTGCACAAATCAGAGTTTGAGATAAAAGCACTTAACTGTCCTCAAAGTTATGTTAAGGAATAGATAATTACATTATGGCAAATCAAATTATTATGCATGTATAACTATTTAAAATCCTTGTTCTATATTGATGAATTCATCAATTTAGATATTATATTAGAATTATATATTTAATGAAATTAATATTTAGAATCAATATGTTTAGTTTTTCTAAAATTTCTCTTATTTCTAAAGTTTTTTACATTGAATACAACAAAGAAGTTATCCTTAATAATTTTAACTATTAAATTACTTATATATATATATATATATATATATATATATATATATATATATATATATATATATATATACTTATAATATATATATATATATATATATATATATATATATATATATATATATATATATATATATATATATATATATATATATATATATATATATATATATATATATATATATATATATATATATATATAGCATATAAGTATGGAATGAATCTATTTCTCCAAGAGAATTTGGAAATGTTTTATAAAGGATTAATATTTGAAAATCTAACTAATCATTATACCCATTTAACACCTTTATTTTCTAAAAGTGAACTGTATGGAGCAGAGATTTATCTTTATTTAAAATAAAATCACAGTTTTCTGAATTCTATAAAAAGTAAACATGATTCCCGGATCTATTCTGTGTAGTTTTTAATAACGCCTAGTGGACAAACTAACGGCTGAAGGCTGTTGTGAGGCCTCTTAATACCCATTAATCATTGCCTTCCGAGGAAAAGTTTATATATATATATATATATATATATATATATATATGTATATATATATATATAGTATTAATATAAAAGTAATTTCTTTTGTAGCTATCGAGTAGATTTGAAAATAATTAAACAAACAGGAAAATTCGCCAACTATTGTGAGCAAAGTATAAGAAATCATACATTAATGAAGAAAATACAAAATGTTACTGCTATAATAAGAAAAAGCAAGTAAAAAATAACTATTAATCATTGATAGTAGAAGGACTTTGCTGAGGGTAATTTCTTAATTTGAATAATCACTCAGTTATGAACATCATTGAAAACATCCAAAACGTAATTAGTTCTTTATATTTATATTAGAATTCTAAATTTCCAGAGCTTTTATTTTTGAATATAATAAAACTCCACATTCATAACATTACGTGTATAAGTTATGTGACGTTTACATTCATATATATGATTTATGACTTGAAAACATTTCTTTCATATTATGGTTTTTTAAATTTGGTATCATGATTTTTTGTAACAATTAATTATGTTATTAAATACCTTCTTCAGAAGTATAAGATATATTGAACCAAATAGTCATTTTTAACACATCAACTAAAAAGTTTACTAAAACATTTGCTCATAAATAGGTATTTTTATTTTATGCTTAGTAAAAATAAAGTAACAATGTTAAGAATGAATTTAAAAATGCTAATTTGCAAATATTAAAATAAAATTGGTATACTTGAATTAGTATTAACTATCAATTTATAAGTTCAGAAGAAGAATATTACACTTTTAAACTTATTTAATGATTCATTATTGTTATAAACTTCACTTAAAAAATTTGAAAGCGTATTTAATGCAATAAATTTTGGAAATAAACAAAAGAAAATAAGTATATTTTAATTTCTTTTGTTTACTTCCAAAATGTTTTAATGAGTATTCTGTTTTAGCAAATGATTCCAAATTCTGTAATCATATTTTCTTATAAGAACATTTCTATGTAATTCTTAATTAACTCATTTATTCTCTATTGAATTAAACTTTATAAAAGTATGTTTGTTTAAAAAATTTAATTTAACTACATTAAAGTACAAAAAATGTTTTAAATAAAAACAAATATATAATTTATGCTTGTAAATTCAGAAAAATTGATTTTGAATGGCAGTGTATAATCCTGATAGATAAAATTTACTTTGGGTAAATGTTTGATAAATGATATTTTATCGAAGTGCAAAGATGTGTATGAAGAATAATTCCTTTTTAAAATCTCTGCTTCCGCAAAGGAATATGAAAAAACTGAAGATATGTATATATTAAAATCTTTTAAGTCAAATACCTTTTTTTACGACAAGAAAACGCAATTATTTAAAAAACCGAAGCATTACCTAGGAAACCACATTGAAAAACATAATTCCATTATTTATATACAGATCTGGAAAGATAACATTTTTTAAATTAAATTTGTCACGTTATCTTCTCTTACAGCTTATGAAAATTTTCAATGATTTTTTAAATGCACGTTAAGGTTTAAGGTATAAAAATATTTTAATACTACATGTATTACAAAGATATTTTTACACTTTGGGATTTTTTTTACTTTGTCATGTCAAATTTTAAAAATATCTTGAAGGCATTTCGCTGAAAAAATCACATTTTTTTTCAATGGAGTAGTAACCTGAATTTTTTACTTTTGATTAGTTTTCGAAATATTTTTATATTAAAAATTAAATTGTCACATTAATAATTTTGAAGAACAACTAAGTAGATTACTGAAAGGATATAAACATATTTTGTAATATGTTCTGTTAATTTTTTGTAGTTACCTTTTTATAAAAAAAATTTCTCATTGAAAAACATTTAGTACTATGAAGAATCGTACATATAATGCTCTATAAAATGTAATATAATTTAAATTAGAGATTTTAATAATTTGTTATCAGCTGTTCAAATCATCAAAATATTTGAAATGTTGATAAAGAATACTAAATATTTTTGTAATAGGTATATTTTAGTAGGTAACACAGGTCCGAGGTTCGATCCTCGGGTTGGGCAAAGTTGACTCAGCCTTTCATCCCTTCAGTGGGTCGATTAACTGAGTACCAAGCGTGCTTGGGAACTAAACACTGGGGGTCTTACGTTAGGCTGACCACCTAACTGGGACATATGCTTCGCACCCCAGGGCCCTCGGTCATGAAAACAGTTATGGGCACTCTAGGCCTTGGTCCGCATGGGCTGTCGTGCCATGGAGTTCAGTTTAGTTTAGTTTACCCACTATATAAGTAGTGCTTAAGCATAAAGTAAAACTTTAATAATACTGCTAGGTTATAAAAACTGAGATAAAATTATTCCTTATTATGATTATAATTGGTAAACTAAGACACTAACACTAATAGATTTTCCAACTATTAACTACAAAGAATTCCTAAGTTTCCTCCTGGAGGCAATAAAAAAGCTAAACACTATAGTAAAAGAGGTCCCTGAACGTTTCGTATCTCATACAATTTTTCCCAGTTTTGATACTGAGATGACTTTCCATAAATATTGGACCAATTCTCATGTCATAAGAAGTCCGAGAAACTTCTAAGAACTCACTTCGATTGCATTTATTTCTTGAAGTTCAACATTGCCTTATATGGAACTACAATCTTCCAATTTGAAGAGTGCAATTTTACAGTTTTGTTGATTTGAAAAAAAATTCAATTTTTAAGTAGAATGAAATCAGATATGTCATGTGTGAAAATGATATCATCACTTAATATGCCAGATGATTTTCTTGTTTTAATGAGGAATTTCTGATTTGACTCATTCCTTAGAAATAAGAAAATGAACATCAGCTCATATTTTTAATTGAAATAAATTTTCTAAGCATATTACCATTTTAGTCGACCTTATCCATATGAGAATTTTCACTAAACAATCGCAAATTATATTTACTCAAGGTAAATAAAATATTTTTGTAAATTAAAAATTGTTATTGAAAAATTTTAGTAAATAATATTCTAATACGAGCAATTATTTTTATTCGTAACATAAAGGCGTATGGGAAAATATGTTACAGAAAAGAGTATAATTATTCTGAAAATGAAATATGGTGATGCTGGCTTATATAGTGTTAGATAATATGTATATCAATATAGAAGATTTGATACCATTTAACATCTAATTAAAATATCGTTTAGCTAATTGAATTGTATTTGTTGTTAGCAATCAAATTTAAATTATGTTCTTAGAGAATAGAATTTGTTCCTCTATTATAAGATAAAAATTAGAATTCAAAATAAAATATAACTTTATTAAGACATAAAATTTAAAAGACTGATTAACACTTGATTTCTATGTAAATAACACAAAATTAGCAAATATTACTTTATTATTCGATTCATAGTACATAAAATTTAATTTTTCTTGATTGGTCTAGAAATTTTTGATCTAACAAAACAATTCTGTTTTAGTTAAAAATAATTTATTAATTTCAATCTACAGTTACTCTGTTTGTTTTGTTGTCATTAAAAAACGTAAAAATGCATGATAACACTGTCGAATACTCTGTAATTCCAAACATATTCCAAGAATTTTTATATAAGTTACAGATGAAAAAAAAAACACAATTTAATCGATTAAGTATCTAAAAATGTTCTCAGCCTTTAGAGAAATCTGTTTTGTTTGTATATCCAAAGAATATTAAAATATAAACACATTTTTGTTTTGATGATTAATACAAGTCTAATGTATTTAAGTTAAACTTGTATTAATAATCAACCTTATATTAATCAGTAGAATTGCGTTACGGCATAAAATTTGGAATCAAAAATTTTATTTTTAAAAAATGATACAAAATTATTAAAAAAGATATTTTTAAAATAACTTCTAATTTTTCTTGGAACTATTACAAAGTAAGCAGTAAATTTTTGATAAAATAATCTATTGAATTTTCGATATTCAAAATATATATCTGAGAAATAATATCTAAAATATTCTTCTAGGAGAAAATATTTTCCCTTTCAGCTGGGCAATTTCTATGGATTCGATTTCGTTACTGAAACAGTTTGAATATTTTCACTCTTTTACTGACAAATGCAAGAATTTTTTATTGCTTTACAAGTGTCAGCCATGTTTTTAAATCTGTTATTTTAGAAACATGTTTTTGCCATTAAAGCTATTTATTTTCAAAACGGCTGCTTGTGTTTATTGTGGAACAATACTTTATGTTTGTTTTAAGAGAACTATTCATTTTATTATTCTGCTTATTTTAATACGCAATTTTTATAAAAATAGAAATGTATATATTCGAGGTAACATTATCAATTTAATTATTTATTATTCTTTCGGTAGTTTAGTCATTCCATTTACTTAGAAATTTAGACTTTAGCAATTTAGATTTTTTAGTTTAGTTCTAATTTAGAAATTATGATTAACGAGTGAACGGGAAAACATATAAGCATCTATACATTTATTTATGAGTCAAGCGCAAGTTGTGAATAATATTTAATTATTTTACTATTAGTTATTTAGTTTTGTATTATTACTTACTCTTGTTAATTAGTTTTGAAGTTATTTATTTTTGTAAATGTACTCAATATAAAGATTTAAGAAAATAAATAGCTTAATATAAAGGAAATAGTTTCTCTCTTGGCTCGAAAAGTGTTCAGTGAAATTTATGCGAAATTTTGATTTTAAATAATTTCGTGTAAAAAGACATCTTCATAAGAATTTATATTATTTACTACTTCGAAACAATTGAAATAACGTGAAAATTTATCATCGCAATTGTAAAGAGGTATGTCTTAATAGTAAAAAACTATTAAGACTATATAAATAGTAACTTAAAATTATTCAATATCATAAGAGATACATTATACAAATTATTTATTTTTTTCTAGAATTTTTAAATGAAAATTGACTTATTGAGTAGATTTACAAAAATAAATAATTTCATACGTAGGAAATTGTTTCTTGGCTGGAAAAGTATTCAGTGAAATTTTGTGCATCATAAATTTTGGTAACAGTATTACTTACAAAATTTAGATGTCATTGCTATGATTGCACACAGAGGCTATTATTTTAACATTAGAATCACAGTTTGAAGAAGTGAATCAGTATATTTAATTCTTCAGATTGAAATAATCCAAGAAATATATGGACACTTAAATACAAGGTTTTGCAACACAATAATGTCCTTGCAATAATTAATCTTTCAGATTTAATTTTTGTCATAAAAATTCTATAAATGCTATTTTTATGTTTAAAATATTTCTGAGAAATATTTTCATATGAGCTTTTTCTGTTAATGTTTATGAAGTTCAGACTTGTTTGTAAAAGAACAAGTCTAAAAACAGCCAGTAAAATATAAAGTTGCTCCAGAGAGGAAAATTATTTCTCCTTCTTTAATTCCACGAAGAAACCATTATTACAAGAGCATATTTCAGTTCCACATCTATGTTTTTTAGCACCTTTTTGAATGATATGGAATGACATTTGTAGCTGTTAAAAACCTGTTGCAGTTGTTAGCATATAAAATTCTAGCGAGATAAGGAAATATGGGATTTTTCATCATGAGTTTGGTTATTCATCAGATGATAGTGTATTACTTTTTCTTCTTATTGTAAACTACTATAGCATTCTTTAACATTTTTATCTAAAAGTGATTTATATTTAGTAAAAAGAAAATTATTGCCATATGAAAGTATTAGTAAACGCTAAATGTTGAGTCTATTTAATAGCTTCATAAAATTTAATGACAATGAAGCAAACAAATGAAAAAAATGAATGGGGAAACAATATAGGAAATTTTTGGAAAACACGTTTGACGATTATACATTCTTTTATGATTGATAAAAGGAAAAAAAGAGCTATGGTGATAGGGACCCAATGCATTGATTTTATATATGCTTGTAATTTTTTTCTGTATCATTAAAAATGAAAAGGAACAGCGAAATTACGATTTTAAATAATTTCGTGTGTAAAGACATGTTTATAAGAGTTGATATTATTAATGATATCAAAAAAATTTATATTCATTACGGGAAAATTTATCCTCGTAATTGTAAAGAGGTATGTATTAATAGTAAAAACTGTTAAGATTATTAATAGTAAATTAAATTTATTCAGTATCATAAAAGAAAGATACATTAAATATAAATACAATAAAAATTATTAATTGATATTTCATAATAAATCAGAAGTGTTTTATCTATTTTTTCTAGAATTTTTTAAAAAAAATTTAATTTTTGGAGTTTTATATATAATTATTGGATTTGATGTCTGAAATTGTATTTTTGTGTAACATATAACCAGCAACATAAAAAAGGTATAAGTGAAAGAAGTCATCAGTAAAATTTGTTTATGTAAATATTATATCTTTTTTATTTGCTAGTTTAAAAATTGATTTTATATATATATATATATATATATATATATATATATATATATATATATATATATATATATATATATATATATATATATATATATATATATATATATATATATATATATATATATATATATATACATACATACATATATATATATATATATATATATATATATATATATATATATATATATATATATATATATATATATATACATACATATATGTATATATATATATATATATATATATATATATATATATATATATATATATATATATATATATATTCTCTGCACACTCAAATATGTCACAGATAATTAAATTTTATAATTAACAGTGAGAAAAAAGAATATCTTTTGTATTCCCACTTCCGAACCGTTTCTGTTAACTTTACTGATAATCAAGAAAGGGACTTCTACAAGTCTATATTTTTCAAAACTAAATTGTTTTCAAATTATTATTTCTTAACTTTAAAGATAGATTTTTAATAATGTGTATTAATGTATGTTATTTGATTAGCAATGTTTCCGTTAAAAATTTTAGATTTCATTTTCAACAAAACTAAGATAAGCTTTAATGAATTCAACATTTAGATGATGAAACTTTAAAGAATTTTTAAAGTAAATATTTCCTTATGCATATTTTAAGGTAGAAGAATTACTTTGCTTGCTTTTTTCTGTAATCTTAAAAGAATCTTCGTTTTCCAAATTATTGTTGAATCTTAGTTTGTGCTAAATTATAACTTTCGAATTTGTAGCTTAGCACGCACTTTTGATTCCTGCATTAAAGAAGCTTAAAGCTACAGTGAACCATTAACTATAAAAGAATAAAGTTGGTAGTTCATGCTTTAAAGCTTAGAAATTTTTATAGTTATTTAAAAAAAAGATAGAGTAATTTTTGAGCAGACGTCTTTTGTGTTGTGATTTCGGCTCGTTATTTTAATTAAAACTTATTTATTTTTTCTGGAAATACAATCATTGATGGTGCTATTATTTACTGTTACCTATAACATACATGGCTATAATCTGTGAAAAAATTAAAATATTTAAAATCAATTTTGAAGTAATTTTAAATTTCTGTAATTGTTATTAATGACTTTATAGTAGCATTTTTGTTATTTAAGCTATGCAATTATAGAACAGTATCAAATATAATTTTTAGCTGCATTCAAATACATGTATTAAAAGTATTAGGAAAAATACTTATTTTTTTATGTAACAGTGCACATTTTATTTTATTTAACTAAGTAATAATAGAATTTGAAAAAAATAAAAAAAGATATTAAGTAAAACAATCTACTAATCGCTGATATTGCCAATGTTAAATGTTAGTATTACTTGTATTAATATTGATTTAATATTTAAAATAATGTAATAAATTCAAAAATCTTATTTATGATATCCTAATTAATTGATAACGAATATGACACAATGTTCCATTTAAAATCTTTTAATATGAATACATACATACATACATACATACATACATACATACATACATACATACATACATACATACATACATACATACATATATATATATATATATATATATATATATATATATATATATATATATATATATATATATATATATATATATATATATATATATATATATATATATATATATATATATATATATATATATATATATATATATATATATATATATATATATATATATATATATATACCTATTCCGACGAAACATTCAAATTTTATATTTTATTCTGATTCGATTCTGATGCAGCTTTAATTTTCTTATGTTTCATTTTTTTATCAAAATGCATTTTTAATAACCTAGATAGTTTATAATTTTTTATTATGAACCTATATCCTGTATTTTTAATATAATCATTTCCAACTATTCTTTTCCCTCTATATATATTAATAGTTACATTAACGTATATAGTACTGTAGTAGATACATTAAGGTAGGCCTAACGCATATGTCATATAAGTAAGTCATATATTTTAATGTCATTTATCTACACTAAAGCATATTTTAAGATAAGTTACTTCATTTCAATTTCAAATTAAGTTGATATTGAAAAAATAGTATGAATCTTAATAAATTAATTTATATATTAGAAAGGTTAAAATTCAAAATTTAATTGTTAAATATAAACAAATTTATTATTTTCTTTGAAGAATAATTAGACATTTTATCTTTAGATAATTTTACAATCTGCTATTTACGCTTGCTCATAAAATTATGAGCATGATAAAATACGCATCTGAATTCAAAAATTAAATTGGAATTTATAATTCGAAATGTGTGTGATATGAAAATAAATAAATAACATCCTAACTGTGAAAAAGTTTTTTATTGAAATTTAACAAAATGCAAAAAATTAATTTAGTTTAACAGAATTGCTAGAATAAAATTTCAGTGAGGACTTGTGTCAATATTAATGAATATTCTAATAACTATAGCTACTTTTCTTTTTATGTTAAATTATTTTTTACAATTGAATTAATATGTGCACTAAATTTAGTACAATATAACATTTAATATAATACGCATAATCTAATGAGATATTTGAATCACAATGTTTCCCAATCTATGCATTTCATTTGACAATGATATATCAAATAACCCTCAGAAAATGAAATGTATTTTCCCAATATCCATTTATTAGGTTTTTCTTCTTTTAATGCTACAAGGTGTGGAAGGCAAATTACATTTATTTTGTTTGGTACCCAGTGGGTGTGTAATCATGAATCTGAAATTGAGTGGTTCTTCGTAATTCAGAAGGAGGGACCAAACAGAAATTATTCTGCCATCTCAGAGGTATCATTTCACATAAAAGACATTGTACCATAGTTCCAGATAGGAAATTTTGCCAGAATAAAAACGAGTTATTTCTAAAAATTCTTAATTTTATAGAGAAAAATTAAAGTACAGAGAAAGTTTATGATGAAATAAATGTTATTATGTCTTTGTAAATTTTCCCTTCTTTCAGATCAAGAAAAGAATTGAAAGTTTTAAGATAAATTTCATTGCATAATATACAAACTATTATTTGTTAACTTATAATAAATTTCCTATTGATTTTCCAAATGTGTGTTAGATAAACATTAAATCTCTTAATCTTAATATTTTCTTGCCTTAACTTTTCAATGCGCAACCAATTATTTTCTGGAAATGAATCGATAAAAGGAAACTTTATGTAACAAGTGTGTATATCTCTATAAAAATTACCTTAATTAAAAATTATGTTTACATTTTCTTGTAGTAATAAATAAATAACTAAAATTTTTTGATTTGTGAGCATATAAAGCAATTCTTGAAATCTCTGCCTTACCAAGATAGAATATCAAGTTATTACCATAATAGAATTGTGTAGAATGAAACATAATGATTAATTTTCATTCTTCGTAACAATATATTCAATAAATTATTTATAGAATTTATTGAATATAAGTTAAGCAAACTTTTGAGATTTATGATATGATTCAGATTGATAGAATTTAAAATTCCTGCAAGAAGTACATTATAAGGATATTTTTATCATGTTTGAATTTAATAAAAAAAGTCGCTGAAATCTGGGTGTAAATTGAGGTACATTATTAAAATTTTTTAATAGAACAAATTATAATTTTATAAAATAAATAAATTTTTTTAAGAGTAATAAACATATTTTTTCTAAATTTTCACAAACTAAATTGTCTGATTTAACTGTGCATTAGTTTTATGATATTTTTATAAATTGAAGAAAACAAAATAAACTAAACTAAATTAAATAAACAGAAAATTTAATATTAAATTTACATTAGATGAATTATTCTCATGCAAAAACAACACTCAAAATGTATGTAAAAGTGTCTTTAGTATACAGTTTAATGCACAAACTGCGAATTTGTTTTGTTTAATGTCTGATTAAAATCATATCATCATGGGTATTTGACGTTTTCAATTTTATCAGTTTTGTTTACCAGAAACAATATTTTTATGCAATATCTAAAACCAAAATTTGTCTTTTGAAAATTAATTGAAAACGCTAATTAGTATTAATAATGCTTATTGATTGTGAACCACAATTGATAATGAAAGAGCTGATGTTACTTATTTAAAAGGACTAATTACTTACTGGCTTAAAATTTGTCATTAATTTTTAATTAATACCATAAGGAGTTTTTTATTATACAATTAATGTAAAATGCTTAATAAGTACTTAGGAAAATTACTTCTTAATTGTCTTATGATATTTGAGATGTCTTTATTTTGTTTTAATTAAAGGCTTACGAAAATAAATCAAAAAAATTCTCCATTCTTTTAAGGAATAGCTGTAGTTAATATTTCAACAAAATAAATTTTATATTTTGTTCATATATATATATATATATATATATATATATATATATATATATATATATATATATATATATATATATATATATATATATATATATATATATATATATATATATATATATATATATATATATATATATATAAAATTTAGCAAAAACTATAACATCAGGTATCTTTTAAATAGTCAGTATGACTTTGCCATATATTCCTTTCATTAATATTTATCAAATTTATTTAATATTTTCCATTATTTTTTATTTATAAAACTTAAAAGATACCTATAACAAAAGTTTGAAAGAAAAATTTATTAGCAAATTTTAAAACGAAACTTATTATAATCATAAAGAGTAAAATAATAATTTATTTTAAAATCAATCGAAGTTATGTAATATTTAGTTAATAATATTTCTAGACTAACTGTGGTATTCATTTTATTATGAAAAATATATTTTAGGAGAAAAGTGAGTTTTTTTGGTGCGCGAAATTGTCTGAAGTGATATCTTATATGTTATATGAATCAAACTGATTTAAATTACATTTTAATCATTTCTATTTAAAAATTGTGAGTCAAGAGTAATAAAATTGATTCGTGTAAGTTCAGATAATGAAATCCCTCTGCCAAAGTTCTATAGAAATATAAAATATAATTAAAATTAAACTTCTATTAAAATAAAATGTTTCGTAAAAAATAAACAAATTATGATGAATTTCTTCATGGGAAAGATCTCATAATAATCTACATAAATTACAGAGTTAAAAATATTACGAATGAAATTTTGATCAAAATAAAGAAGAAGCACTGCTAAAGAAGCACATCATTTTCAAACTGATATTTGTTTATAACTCTTTTTGATCAATTATTCTTATAACCATAAACAATTATAATGATTCACATAAATTCGAAAATAACAGTATCTTATTAAAACATATATATGGATTCATGTAAGTATTGTAATGTATCATATTTTCAATATCACAATT
Source organism: Latrodectus hesperus (assembly GCA_037975125.1). NCBI lineage: Eukaryota > Metazoa > Arthropoda > Arachnida > Araneae > Theridiidae > Latrodectus > Latrodectus hesperus. The sequence goes on along the minus strand of CM075857.1, from coordinate 38,061,237 downwards.
TCGATTAAACTATACAAAATAGCCTAATGTCAATTTTTTAATGTCTCACTAAGAAATTTTATTAGATTATTTTCTATAAGTGTAAGAAATAAATGATGATCACATTAATTCATTGAAAAGTTAGTGCTATTTAATAAATGTCTTGAATCTTAGTTAACGGGTAAAAAATGTAATTATTTACTTTTTCTGATATTACACTCAAAATTTATGGTCTGCAAAATATTGTGTAATATTTAATAGTATATATATTTTACTATTTTCAAATGTTTGCATGTTTTCTGAAGGATATTTCTTTAAATAATTGCTTGTTTCTTGTTGAAACGATCTATCATTTTGCATTATTGTCTCACTCTAATTATTATATTTCAAATTTATTGAGTTAGAAAACATTAAACATGAAATCTAAGTAATTTCATGAAACTCCAAATGATTCTTTTCAAACTTAAGAGTTTGAAAAACTCTTGGAAATTGAAGTTAAAAGTCTACTGCTTGAATCCCCACACTTTTTTCCATTCTGATGAAATCACTTACAGTTTACCAATGTTTACTTTAATGCTTCTTAGGTAAATATTTTCATTTAAAGAACGTGATTCTTTATCTAAAGATTCATTAAAAAGTTGGGTTCAAAATAAAAAATCTTTCTGCTCAATAAAAATCAATGGTTAATTTATTTCGAGGTAAATATTTTTTAAAGAATTTCTTTTTAAGCTATAAAGTATTAAAAATAGTAACATCTATCTATCTATCTGTATATCTATCTATCTTCGTTTCAAATGGTGGCATTATTATGCTTCAACGTATTCATTATTATGGAAGCTATGCACTAATGGGAATACAAAGATTTTCATGTCGTCGGTGAAGAATTGCGTTGGTTGCTGACAAATTGCTGCTCCCAATACCGCATTTATTAGCCGTTAAAATTTTTCTTGATATGCAAATAACGAACCAATTCGTTCACTCAATATTTCTAAATGACATCAGAGATTGTCTTGAATTCATTTCGATGATGATTATGTAGATTTGATTTGGCCAAATTTGTATTCTTCTTAGTTTTTGATCTTTTTTCAACAGTGCTGAAATCAATATTGGTGTCTTAGTGAAACGACATTGAAGGTGACCGAAGAGATAAGCTATATATATTTTTTATTACCTCAAAAACAATTTCTATTGGCAAATATGTTTGAAGAGGAAAGGAAATGAAATCAATAAAATTCTGTTAAAATGACCATAAACATATAAAAAAGAAAGTCATACAAATGTGTATAGGCCACTAGATGGCTGCATTATGAATATTGACTTCAGTTTTACATTATATGGTCCTTTTTCAATTGGGATGTATGGGTGGCCTAGTTTAACAAAAAACATGTTCCTTTTGTTGTTTTTTTTTGAGTGACCAGTTAGGGATAAGAGGGGAGATTTTAGACCCATCCCTGGAAATATAAGAGGGTCATCACAATCTAAAGGGAACCAATGGAAAAATGTAGGAAGCAACTAAAAGCCAAATAAAAGAGAAATAAACTTACTTCAAAAGGAACTAATTAATGAATTAAAAAGTCTTATCTCAAAAAAGAAAGCAGAGATAAAGAGAGGAATTCTAGTTCCCCCGATGGCAGGCTGCATCTTGATAGAGGAGAATGAATGAAGCAGACAGATAAATAATAGTGAAATGAGAACGACTGTACGGAATTACGATGCACTGAGGCTGTCCAGAGAAACTGAGAGAGCAATAGCTAGTAAAAGTCCTGTCTCGACATACCTGAATTGAGCCATAAGACTTCCGACCACTAGATGACTAAGAAAAGCGTAGATGACTTCAACAGTGGATGGAATTATATGCATAAGCGGTTATTTCCTATTGGGTGAGTCTATTAATCTCTTCCCTCATTATCCTGGCTCATTATTTTTTTGTAAATACGGAACTCATGCTAAATTAAATAATAATGAAGAATGCTTTTGATGTATAATATGTAATTTATATTCTGTTAAATTTGTCAATAAATTATATGTAATATATTTAATATAGTTATTCTGAATTATTGTCTTTGATCTTCAACCTATGCTGTACGAACCTGGGTTAACTCGGTTCCCAACACGAACCTAAATTAATGCCCCAAAACAATAGGCATCCCTGTAATCTGAAGTAAGCTGTGATGAATGATGGTGGTACACAACTTTCCTCAATCAGAAGTTCAATTAAATTTTTTTCTTTAACTGAATGGTAGTTTTGGATTTCTTAAAATTATTGTTTTGAATACAAGAAATAAAAAAACTGTAAAACTTTTAAAAAATAAAATATTATTAATTAGTATGAATCAGTTGTTTACATTTAATATAATAAATTAATAATTTAATATAATAAATAATAAATTAATAATAAATTAAATAAAATTATAGAAAATAATAAAAATATTGTGACATAAAAATTTCGTTAAATATGTATGAAATGTTGAACTTTGTTTCTTGCATAGAATGTTATTCTTAATATTTCACTTAGCGTTCCTTTTTTTGTTTCCTGCAAAATGTTTTGAATAAGCCTTAAACAGAAAACTAAATATTTTAAATAATAAGAGATTATGTTAAGCATTATTTTCTAAACTAGCTAGAAATAAACTATGCAAATCTGTACTATATTTAGATATCTCTTTAGATATTTGGTAGAAAAAAGAGTATCTAGAAATTGATTACATGTTCAATTTGTACTTATGATATATGTGTAGATATTTTGTAGTGTTTTTTATTATTTAAACACTAAAAATATATATAACGAATTATTACGAATTAGTCATTTTTTATTATTATTTATTTTTAAACTGCAACTGAAAATGTTCACGCCAATTGTAATTAGCTGAAATAAGTTTTTATTAAATGAAATCAATTTAATGGTTAAAAATTTGTAACGATAATAATATTTTGGAACCGGTATTCCTTTACTCGAAATCATTTTTTAAGAACAAAATGATGAATGAATTTTGGGACAAATTTACAAGAAGGAATCACATATTTATTAAAAACTAGATTTAAACGAATATTTATTAAAATTTAAGATGTTACTTAAATTAAAAATTAATACTGTGAATTAATATAAGTGAAAATATCTCACTTATTATATTGTTATATTAAAGTGAAAACTCACTTTATTTCTTCTTATTCTTTTAAGCATTATTAATTAAATCGTTTTACTGAGTTATATTAGCTTAACTTTTTTTTTAATGATTTTTAATATTATTTCAATAAACTAAATTGATGTTCGCATCCAGTTGTCAAAAATAATAAAATACATATATGAAAATATGTAAACTTCAATAAGTCAGTATAACTGTCTTTATAATGAAAAGTATAATGATATTCTTGTGTTTCTACATTTACTTCACAACAAATGTAGAAACATAAATATTTTATATGTTGTGTGAGGTACCAATAAAATTTGAGAAACTGAATTTTATAAGACATGTATGATATCACATACATCTGCAGAAAAACTGTAAGATTTTTCTCCAAAAAATGTAAATATACTTGGGCATAAATATCCGTTAGGATAATGTAACTTTTCCTACTTTTGAATCGTTGAACAAAGCAATTTTGTAAAGAGAAAGCATTTTTTATAAGAATCACGCGTTCGTTTTTGTGGTTTCAGAGCAGTCATAAAACGATTGGCTGAAGATATAAGCCAGCTGGCATGAAGCATTTTATTTAAAAAGAAAGATTGCAGTAAATGTTGATAGTTCTATTTAAGAGAAACAAAATTCATTTCCAAATACATTTTTTGTATCTCTTAGAAATTACGAATATTAATAAAAACCCAATAATCAAATAATTCATTCATATTTCAGTCTCTAGATTTTGAAGTTCTGAAATATTCTTAGTTTATTCATATTCTGCAAAAATTAAATAAAGTTTTTGTTAAAATAATTTTAATATTTTATGTCAGAGACATGATTGAAATTTTGCTCATACATTGTTCTTTGAAAATGTTTACATTTCCATTCTAATAGAATTCTTAATATTCATGAAATTTCTATTTTGAAGAGAGGAGAAAGGAGCTATGTTTGTAATAAAGGAAATGAATAAACAAATTCTCTGCATAACCAGAGGTTAATAAATATTAACAAAGGAAATAAATTAAAATATTTAAATTTATCTTTAAAAATCTTTATTAAAAAGTAATTTAAATATCTTCATATTTACATTTATCCACATTTTAAAATCTTTTTTCTCAAAACTGAATAAATTTTACTTTTCCAAATAATATAAATATTAGTTCTTTCTTTCGAATTAAAATTGGTGTACTTTTCAAAGAGATTATCAAGTGATACTTTATAGTGATGGGTGTAGGTCAAGCAAATAAATAGTCTAATTTAGAACCAAATTATTATTTACAAATTTGAAATTTTGCAGTTCAAATAAAGTATTATATTTACCTTTTTTAAATTTAAAATTAATAAAATCTAGAATGAATTTCGTTTAAAACAAAAATTGAATTTTTCCTGAATGAATTTGCAGTAACTAGTTATCTGATGTGGTAATTAGAAATACCAAATTAAATTAACTAGATATAACCAAAAACTAGTGCCATCTTCAAAGGGAATTTAAAAATAAAAATGTTGAAAAAATGATAGAAAACTTTGTTCGATATACTATTAAATTGCTTCTTAAATATTGAGATAACGTTCATTAAATTTATAACGTAGGCGATCAATATACGCTTGATAGATAAATGTTATTTTAATGAGAATTTGCACGGGAATTTCAGAGCTATCTGAAGAGTTTTTGACGAAAACAAGCAAATAATAATTTTATTCATTGTTAAAAAAATTAAACTTATTTTTTAACAATGATTTCACTAGAACATATAATTTGGTTGTTTATTACTTTAGTAAATAAATTACAAATTAAAAGAAATTTTGCAGATAAAACTTCATATTGAGATTATTTATTCAGCAGCAATTATAATATAATCATAGGATATTTTAAGCAAATTATTATGCAGCATATAATTGAAATATCGTGCAACATTATTGTTTTACAAATATAAGCTTGATATTTAATGTGATACATTATTTTTTATTCGGAATAAGAAAAGTTTTATGCATTGTATTCGTTATGTGACCATTAATGTTAAAAATTAGTACATATATTGAAATAATGAATTGCTTTACATTGAAACTTGTATTTTACTAAAGTCATTTATTCTTTATCTTTTTCTGAGTATGAAATTTGTGTTGTGTAGATAAATGATACTTGCGTAATCTTTATATTTCATACAAATAATCATTCATTTCAAAATAAGGATGTATAAATTATAATGAAGAAGTCTGTCCATGAGTTTTCCACAAATGTGCAAGTGAGCTATACCAATAAATGATATTTTGTTTCGATTAGTATAAACTTATATTTGTAAGACTGCACTTTAATATAATTTAGAATACAAATAAACAAATTGCAATTAAAATTATTGCCCATAAAATGATTCATATAAGGCAAATAAATATACTGCATGTATAGTACAGAAAAGTTTATAAAAAATCTAAAGCAAGTATCAATCAATGAAAGACATAATTTTAGGACCACTGAAGATTCGTAAAATTTCTTATGTAATTTAATGCATCCTCGAAAATATTCTTAGTCACAAATTTATTTATCAACGGTATTTAAAAGAAATACTTTGTTTGAAAATTATCCAAAATTATTTAAATGATTCAAAATTTAGGAAATTTTGTGAAAATAATATGGAAAACATGAATTCTGCAGGTAATAAAAATATATTGAAGTTCAAGTTAATTTCATATTAAAGTGGATTTTATACTTTTTTGCTATATAAAAGATGCTGGAGTAAAATTTATATTAAAGAAGTTTGAACAGTCACGTGACAGTCAAAAATACAATTACAATTCAATGATATTTGTGAAGCCTACAATTTCTTAATAAAAGGTTCATTCAAGAAGGGGCTGTTAAATACTACAATATGCATTAGTTAAAAAATTTAATTACAAAATTATTAAAAACATAAGATTAAAATTTTTTAATTAAATCTAATTTATATAAAAAATTGTTTGAATCTTAATTTCATTTAGAATAGTCAGTTTTTGTTATAATGATTCATAATAAATATTACAGTTCCATTTATTCATATTTATTATTACTTATTAATTAACTTGCAAGTTATACTTTATGGAAGAGTTAATTGCAGTAAAATTTATGAACAATTACATTCACTAAGATTTAACAAATTGTTGATTACTTTTATAAATCTCCAAAGGATTTCTGAAGTAAACGATAGAATCGACAAGTAATTACAAGCACGTTTAAATGAATGAACCTATTATCTATTGAATTAATGGGAAATTTTAGACTTGAGATAAGAATAGATTATGAGCTTAAAGTTGTCAGCTGTAATTATATTATGGTCGATAAACCAATAGTAAACTCATGATTATTTGCTTTTAAGTAATTTATTGAGAGAATAAATGTTTATTTAACATATAACAAAACTATAAAATGAGTTTATCATTTGATCTAATAATTTAGCAATTAATTGTAAACTAAATGTGAATTATACGCAAATTTATGATGATTGGGTATTTTGCAGATATTTAAATAAATATATTGGAGAGATGCATTTGAATATTTTAAATTAACTTAATAAAATATTGCGCATATTATTTTAAATTTAATAATAAAAATATATATTTTAATTATACATGAATTTATTTTTTATATTTTATTTCTATTTAAGCTCATTACAATGAAATTTTAACATTCACAATTTTTTTTAAAACAGCTTTTTCACATTTCTTAGTCTGTTAAAATTGAAATGAATTTCCAAATTTCAAAAGATTTTTATTTCATTTCAAAGTCTTCTTGTAGAGTTGTTAAAATATTTGTATTTTCACAATGTAATATGAATCAACAGATATACAATGATTAGAAAATTAAAACTAAATGATCCTTCTCAAAATTATATAAATTTTCAATTTTACTAGAATAGGGAACCTTTAAAATGCTCTTATCATAAATTATTTATACTCAGTTGTGATCAGACTTTCCATTTAACAGCTCCTTTCAAAAAAAAAAATTCACATTTAAAAAATTTGGAAGTGTTCAACATGAGCTCTTTATAGTACATAGATTGTCACTCACTATTCCCACATTTGCTGTTAAAAAAATTAATTAGTTTTTTTGTAGCATTTAAGCTTTACATTTTTCAAGTTCTTTATATCCTCATGATTATTCAAAGTAAAAGCTGTAATAAGATTTTAGCTCAAAACAACTGAGAAAATGTCTGTAATATTGTTATCAGACTTTCTGAATTCTTCTCCTTATGCTCCGAAATCTCTATAAATTACCGAATACAAAAAGTACAAGAGCAAGTAAAAAGTACTTAACCCGGAAACTGTGGTACTTTTTATCAGGAAAAAGTTTCGGTTTTCAGTCATTATCAGTCTATTTATTACAAGAAGAAAGAATATCATTTATTAATATGAGAGCAAATAGGCTTAAACTTTAATACTGGAAATGTGTTTTACATCGAAAATAAATCATGAAATACTTATAACCTTCTTGTGAAAACACGTTTGGTAAAAATGACGAGAGTTAACTACAGGAGGGAAGAATTAAAATAATCCAGACTTCTTTAATTTTGGATATGTATTTCAAATTGAAAATAATTCATGATATCATAATGCGTCTTTTGTCAAAGCATGATAGGTAGAAAGAAGATATTCTAGTATTTATTGAAATTAGAGTCAAAGTAATCAAACATTAAATCTTAAAATATATTTTACCTTGAATATAATTTTAAAAATCATTATGAATTTTCTACGAAAGCATTTTAGACATAAAATGAGAAGAATTAATGATATACTTTACTTGAATACAAATCTAAGTCACGGTTTTCTTTTCTCTGCATTTTGAATGAATGATTTTAGGGATATGACAATAATGGTAAATATGATATTTGAGAATGAATGTTTCAAAGTTTAGCAGGTCTTGGGTTCGACCATAGTTCGGGCATGGATGTTCCTTTTTCTCTTTATGTTTTTTTATCTTTTCATTTTCGAGATACTACACCGATTGGTTGTTCCACTGTATAAAATGTCATCATCTTCACCCAATATAGCGTTGAAAAGGTATACCTTAAGGGCAGCAGGGTATTAGTAAAAAAATATTTCAAAATTTTTTTCGAAAATATTTATAAAAAGATTTTTTTATCAAATATTGAGATTTAAACTCAAAATAAAGTTTATTTGTAAATTCTCTTATATCACATATATTTTCTTGAGAATTCTACTTCGATTTATATTTGAATGTGTTATCTCTTGTTGATGATGTTGCTTCATCATCTGGCATCTGAAATCGATCATTTATCAGAATTGCGTATGCGCAGAAATGTAAATGAAAGTTTTGAGTTTGTAATTTGTGTTTTAAATGCTTCAGTAAAGGGTGATAATAAAATCAGCAACATGAAATCATTTGATTGTTGATGATATACAGCATTATATCTGGAACATCATATGTATAATGTGAATAACTTAATAATTTATTTTAAAATTTTTATACGCTTTCAAAAATTTATTCATTAGAGATCTCATTAAGAAAATATTCTGGTCATTTGTTGTTATGTATATGTGAATAATATATTTCTATTATTTATTTTTATTTTTATAATGTTATAGTTTATGCCTTTCATGCATTTTTATTGTTTTTATGTGTGCGTATCACTATTAAAAAAAGAGGGTTTCTTAAATTTCAGCATTGCCAAATAAATGCTTTAAAATAATTAATGGTAATAAAAATACCACAGAATGAACATAAATTGTTTCATTTCTGCTTTTTACTAAATTCATATTAAGGAACTTTATTTGAATTTTCGAGAGTGGGAAGCTGCTAGTACTGCTTCTTGAGAAAATCGGGTTCATTCCAAAACATTGTTCAATGTAAAGTAATACAGAAAAGTCTAGTGAGTACTAGACTTTTGTGAAGAATGCTCACTCCGATCTGTTTACGCCAGTAGGTGGCGTGGTAAGTTAGTGTGAAAAGAACCACCGACTAAAAAGGTCTTGTTATGACTAGTCTGCTACAAAAATGTTAATTGCTACAAAATGATTAATGCTACGTACAATATTGAAATTATGTTACATATGAGAAAAGTATTGTGTTACGAATAAGTATTATATAATTAATTATGCTACTAATTAAGTATATTGTGCTTTGGAAATGTGTATATGGTTATGTATAAATTAAACGTTGTGATGCGTGAAATTTGCCTACTTCTTGATTGACGAATCCGAGTCACTTTTTCTTGTGCTACAAAAAGCATTGAATTGTGAGTGATTTTATTTAACGTTTTCTAAGTAAAAACACAAATGAGTGACTGTTTGTGATAGCTCATAAACAGGGAAATTAAATGTTTTGAAACTATTGCTGATATGTCTACCCATTTCATACTGCTGAAATTGATTCATATAATTCTTCATAATGGTTAAGTTAAGCTTAATTTTAATAGTAAGCATAATCAGACACATTAAAACTTTTATTTACATAGTTAAATACTTGATTATATATTCGGCATGTATAAGATGGTTATCAGTTAAAGCAAAGAAATTAAAACACTTGGTTTTCAAAATAATGTGAAGATTCATACGACAGAGAATGATATACAACATTTTTTCTGACAATCATGAGTGCTTTATAACAATTTAAGATATTAGTAGATCTTGTCCAGATATCGTGAAGATTTGACACCAGAGTTATTTGTCAATCTTCTTAATCCTTCTTGGTTACACGAAAGAGAACGTCATACTTATAACTAAACAACATTAGTATTTAATCATAAATGAGAAGACAAACTAATTAAAATAAGATATATCATAGATAAATGTGTCTTTTTGTTTCTAAAATTCCAATAATCCCATCAGATCCATCTTTTCAATTTGAAACACTTCACTATCTCTAGTTAATCCAGTTTTATTATCATAATAAGTATATCTCAGATACAGTCTCTAAAATTGTTGATTTTGTCTTTCAGAACACATTTTCCCCTGCTCTGCTGTATGTATCGTTTCTTTGTAAAACCTAAGGTAGTAGAAATATTATATTTATTTCAGTATTTTTTTTAAAAAATAAATACAGTTAATACAGATTATTTACAGTATATATAATTTGTAGCACAAAGGAATTTTATAATTTTATCATATGTTTTTTGTTTTATTTAAAATTATGTTGCTAATATTACTTCTATTGTTTTTTTAAATTTACCTATTTTACTATGTTTCTGTTTCATAATTATTTATTTCAATACTAACTAACAGCTTTAATTACTGAGAATGAGTTCTTACGGAAAAAAGGTATGCAATTTATTTTATTTATTCTCCTTGTCTATTTGCTATGCAATGGATCTTGATTTAGTCAGAAAGGACAATTCGATAAATAGCAACTTTTTTCAAGTTTAATAATTTTTTAACAAATATACTCCATTTTCTGTTTATTACTTACTAAGATGCAAAGGTAATTTTAACATGTGTTAAAAATTGAAATACTTGCATATTAATTTCGTTTTAATATTAATTTTATTTTGATGAAAGAAATTATAAAATTTTACTGCAAGTTGATTTATACTTTCATTGTCTTTTATTTCATATTTGCTTATCTGTAGTACTGAAATGAATTCTCTTATTTTATATTTTACATGAATCTTTTTTCGTTAATTAATTGCATTTTTAGATGATAATTTTTTTATAGTTTGATATTTTATAACAGCTGCAATCTAAGGTTTTAGTTGTTTTGGATAAAAGTATGAAATTTTTTTCACGGTTTCTATTAGTCATTTAGCAAACCTTCGTTTAACTTAATATAAAATCATGGGATAGCAATAAATTTATTTTGATATTTAAAATATTGTTTTCTATACTGAATTTGCTATTTATTTTAACGAAACTAAGCGATTATGGTTTTTGTCTATTTTTTATTAAAAGGCAATTTTTTTAATGTATAATAGTACAGTTTAACATTATTTTAATTTTACAAATGATTACATTTCTTTTTAATGTAAATTGATGTAGTATAAATTTTCTTAATTTTAGTTATATTTTTGATATTTTCACACAAACTTCCGTTTAATAAACATAAATACTCATTTCCCATGTTGAAATATTCAATGTCAACATGACAGCTATACAAAGATTATTTTAAGCTGCAACACTTAATGATTATTTATCTCATCATTTTAATTTTCAAAGTAGATTAGGTTTACAGTTGTTAGATGATATGAAGTAGTTCTTTACAGGGATGGTCAATGGTCTTATGGTCACAGAAGATGTAAATCTGTATATATATATATATATATATATATATATATATATATATATATATATATATATATATATATATATATATATATATATATATATATATATATATATATATATATATATATATATATATATATATATATATATATATATATATATATATATATATATTTAGAAAATAATATTTAGAAATTATTTATAAAGCGTAAAGTAAATAAATGATGGCCACATGATCACAAATCACATTTTTTTAATGATTAAGAATATCCTATTTCGTGAATAAACGAACTTATTCAATGATTATTTAAAAGTTTCTGGTTATTTAGTGATTTATTAATGTAAGGGAATTTAAATGAAAATATAATAAATGGAGCTATTAATATATCTTTCATCAGACATTAAAATGCTAATTTCCATTTCAAAGTTAATGACATTCAAAACGGTAGTATGCAATCATTGTTCAACTCTTTATAAAGGATAAATTGGTTTTCTTTTGTGTCTGAATTTAAAGGAAATGCAGTTACCGGATTCATTTTTCGGTTACTGTTCTCGAGTCTCTTAATTACTATAATCATTAGAAATATTTCGCCAATTTGTCAATGTCATCATTGTTCCCATTGAGAATTTAAATTAATCTCTTATCAGGTAATTTATTACAATGTTAATGGTTATTTAAATGTGTATTTAATGTTGATTCTTTATTTAAAGATTTTATGATCTTTATATTTTGAATGCACTTTTCGTACACTAACGTTGATTAATATTCATCCAACAACATTATTTTATTTACAGATTCAATTTATTATAATTTTCATTGAACATTAATGATACTCGTAAAATATATTTATTAGTTGCATTTATAAATTTATATAAATAATATAATTTTTATACAAATTTTAATTTGTATACGTTAAGCATTTTCAGCGCTGAGAAAAATTATTCCAATTAAAGTGATTATAATATAAAAATAAAGATTGTGTTGTTCAAGCAAGAGCAATATGATGATGTGAGCGATAATGTACATTCGTATACATTTTTACTCAATTATAAAAACTTATTATTTTAATGGAATAAATTGCAGTGCATTCAGTATAAATTAAAAGTAGGTGGTGTAACACTCAGTAAAAGAAAATAAATTTTATTTACAAAATAAAAAATATACAATAAATGAAAAAAGATTAAAATAGATTAAAAAATTCAATTTATGTTTTTTTAGTAGGAATTGACAATAAAGTATTTGAATTATCAGCCAATACTGGGGCTGTACTTGTAAATGATTTTATAAACTATTAATGTCATAAAAATTTTGCCTTTTATTAAGAATTTAATAAAATTAGTCTCAATTTAACCTTGAATCAAACAATATTATAATAATGTATATTGATACTGTTTTAAACAGATCTTGTACACATTAAAGTTAAAAATATGAAAAATTGAAAAGAAATTCAAGTCACTTGGTTGCTTCGAATTTTCGGTAAGCATTATTTGTATTTACGTTTATAAAATTATTGGTTGAAAAATTAAGATAATTACTTTTAACTATTAAGACAATAATCTCTCATTGGTTAAAGAAACATTATTATAAATTATACAAATAGCAAAAAATTAGTATGAAATATTTTTATTGATTCACTTATTTAGATAAAATTTGTTACTATGCATATAATCTCTCAGAAACACTCTTTCATCCATACGAAATAAATAATAAAAATTAATCTTGAAGAATATATGACTAAATGAGGGGTAAAAAAAGGTGAAACTCAGATATCCTTATTGAGGATATATTTTATCACTATTTTCTAAATATTTAAATATTTTTAATTATATTACAGTCTTAGAATATAATTATTTTGCAGAAAGTTATCGAAAAATTCTAACTTTATTTCCGTTAATTTAGAATATAGTAATCAAAAACTAAATTTCAATTACGAGAAATAGAAAATAGCTTAAAATAATAATTTATTAATAATTTAATGAGAAAAATTTTCAAATACTTGCCTAATCCATGTAAAATAAATTAAAAAACATTATATGGTATTGCAAGATTTAATATTAAGAAGCATTGGATTTCTGAGAAATTATCAAGGTGTTTTTGACGTATTCAACTTCATCTTCATATTTACATTCTAAAGAATAATAACATGCCAATGTCAAAATTTTCAATACTTTGCTGAAGTGTTTGAACTAATTTGTTTTAAATATTTGAAAGTTTCATTTTGATGTGTGTTTTGGAAGCACAGTAAAGTTCCTAAGTATATAAATCTTCATTTTTGTGACATGATAATTGTTTTAAAAGTTTTATTCAAATGTGAAGTTAAAAACTAAACTTCTCAATGTAAATGACAGTGTTTAAGAAAGTCACCATATTTATTTAAGCAAATCAGCAACGAAATAATTAAATATATTTCCAAACTTTATGAAAATATTTTTAATATTAAATTATTCACTTGTAAAAAAAATTTTGAATCTTACAAAAATGTATGTTATTTTTAAATTATAGAAATAATATACAGCATTTACATAGATGCAAATTAGTAGTTATTTTACATTAATGAGTTATTACCTTTATACTTTTGTTTTAATTAATATATGTTTTCTTTCTAAGGAAAATGTAGCAAACTTAAATACGAAATATTCATCAGCTTAATTTTCCTTCCCAAGGAAAGAGAAATAGACTTTGACATTCAAAAGAAATTTGAAGTGAAACTGGAAACCTTGTCTCTTAAAGTTAAGAGAGAAAATGAGTATATAATCTGGAAAAAATGAAGAAAATATAATTTAAATAAAAATATAATAAAAAGAAATTTTAGAAAGTTCTTTATTGTACCTAGCTATGTCAATTAATTGATGTGTTAATTTTTAGACATTGTTGTTCTAAATGATTTTTTTCTCTAGTTGAATATAACAAGTTGATCTTAGGTTGCTTGGGTATTCAAATTCTTTTGACTAATAATACATAACAACCCAAGTGAATTATATATCTTATTTCAATTATGGAAATTTTATTCTTTCTAATTGTAACCAAGCAATATATCTAAGATTGTAACATTAATAACATTAATTATTTTTATTGTTTTCCAAATTACAAACATAATTACATGAAAATTTTTTGCATAACCATATGTAAAATTGCGTTTGTATACAGTTTCCAAAATTTTTTTAAAGTAAAATTTAACATTCCGTCGAAAATACGGTAATTTAAATGATTGTTTTAATGACTGACATAACTAAATGACTCGATGAAAACTTAATTTTCAACGTTATTTTTTAAAATTTTGCTTTCAATTATTTACATGTGAAATCCATCATAGGTAGAAAAAAGTTTTGATTTTTGATAAAACCTTTGAAAAAGTAATTACACTTTATGTATGTATATATATATATATATATATATATATATATATATATATATATATATATATATATATATATATCTATATAATCTACTTTAATATTTCTCTTTTCATACCAAAGAGCTAAAACATTTGGGTAATTTACAAACAAATTATATGTTACATCTTTAGAATATAGCAAAATACTTTTACATATCAAAAAACCTACTGTTAAACTAAATTAAACAAATATTTTAAATTTATTATTACAATAAATGTTTTTTAGAATTAATCATTGTTTACTATTTTCTTAAATTTACTTAAAATGAATATTATTTTGTTTACGGAATATTTTGTTTGTTACATAAATATGTTTTTAAAATGTGCTTATTACGAACAATGTCTACCAATAATAATTACATTTGGTCAATATTCATTGTTCATATAAATTTTATCTTTGGTAAAAACATAAATATTATCTTCGGTCAAAATATAAGTTTCTTTTTCGAGTAAAAATATATTAAATGTATACTACTTTTGTTTAAGAGTACCGAATAAATTAGTTCAATATCTTGTAGAAATAAAATCTTAATGCCAATATTAGGAACAAATGTGTTCTGTATTTCAACTTTAGAGCACAATTTTTATATAATTTTTGCAAATAGAAAAATGTAGAATTTTAATCAGAGGGATAATTCTATATGAATACAACTACTTTTTTAATAAAGAATACATTTCATAGTATTGTCTTACTTTTATTAAATTGCTATTATTAACGATAAACCGATCTGATAGTAATATGTTATGTTTTTAACACCTAAAATATTAGTGTTATAATTTATGTGTTTTTATGTATACTGAATATGAAATATACACACAGAAATATAAACTTACATGCAATTAATATATTTCATTGTTTTTAGTTATTTTCAAAAAATATTTCTCTTGCCGAGTACTAAATAAAAAAATATTTTAATCATATGTTAAAATGAATTTAAAACTGTCTTTCCTTGATGCGTTTTAAAATGGTTAAAATGAAAGTACAAATTGCTTGATCTACAAAGGTTTCTTTTTAGTATCAAGACTGTAGAAAAATTAGATAATTTCATATTTATTAATTTAAGAGTAAATTATTTAGAGCTATCATAATTTCTTTATTTTGGTGAGATATTTTAGTATGAAAAAAACTTTAACTATGAAATGAAATTATAAATATAAATATAAGGCAAATTAAATTCGTAAAATTTTAAAGCAAATTTAAATTATACATAAACTTTTTAATGTAGAAATTTCCAACCCATAAACTTTTAATTTTTTTATTTAACATGATCCTTTGAATTTTTAAAATAAACTTAAATGAATATGGGAAATAAAAATTATAATGTATGCATGTATATATATATATATATATATATATATATATATATATATATATATATATATATATATATATATATATATATATATATATATATATATATATATATATATATATATATATATATCATATATATATATATATATATATATATATATATATATATATATATATATATATATATATATATATATATATATATATATATATATATATATATATATATATATGTATATATATATATATATATATATAAGATTTTGCATCTTACAATACAATGAAAATTTGCAAAGTATTTTTTTAAGAGATCATTAAATAAGCATAATGCTTTGCTCCATGTATGGGCTTTAAATGGTGTTCACCAAATCACATATTTATATAAATAAGTTTTTTAAATGTTGACATTGTAAACAAAACAATATGCGAGTAGTTATCTGGTGTGATAATATTAATTGCTGATTGTTAGAAATAAAAAAAATGAATATAATGGAAATACAGAGGGTATTAACACATTTTTAGAATGATTTTGATTAAGAATTAAAAAAAGTAAATGTTTTGAAATAAAATTTTTTGGCAACAGCTTATTATTTGAAATGTGAAATATCGTCTGGTACTTTTAAATTTATTCTTCTTTCAAAATGTAGCATGTAAACAAGCTGTGGATTGAGGGATAGGTCTTAGCGCTTTCCGAAGAGAAATATTCTTATTCCAGGATTCAAAAACGTTGTGAAATGCTGTATTAAAATTTCTAACTGCAAAATAAGTAACATTAATAATTGGACAGGTAAAAACCGTCAATCATTATTTTTACACGGAAAGAAGACTCCATACGAATATCCGAAAAAAGCAAGTACTGTTTCAAATGTTCCTAAAGTGAAATCGCTGGTAATAAGGGAAAATCCATCAACACAGAAATCAAGTGCAAAGTCTTTAGATACATCTGTATCAACAATAAATAAAATAATAAATCAAGATTTACAACTTAAAAAAGCTAAAAAACAAAATATTCACCAGCTTTTGCCGAGACATGTGGCTCAGCGCAAAACATTTTGTAGAATCCTGTATGAAAATCATGTAGCTGGAGATAAATGGAAATACATTGTGACCCTTGATGAAGCATGGGTTTACCTAAATGACTGCAACAAAAAAGTTCTATTTACTATAGGAAACGAGGAGAAAAAAATGTAAAAACCTGTTTCCGTCAAAGTAAAGAAAGTTTCAGTAAGGGGTTTATGATAGTCGCTGGTTTCTCCTACAATGGGAAATTAAAAGTAAAAAGAGTAGAAAAAAATTAAATTAAACTCATCATACTATCAGGAGAAGGTTTTGCGTCCAATATTTACAGAAGAAATTCCACTTCTTTATCCCAAAGACTTTCAAAGAGTGAAACATCAACAAGACAAAACTACAAGTCATATTTCGAAAAAATGTAGACTTGAAAAAATGAATGTTCCTTGAAAAAATGAAGACTAATACATGTATTGCATATATACCTTTTCAACATATTCCTCTGAAGTGCCCAGGTGTTTCAACTATGGACTATTGTGCCTTTGGTCTGTTAAAAAGAGTTCTTTCTGAATTCAAACCCACCACGATGGATGGACTCTGGAAAATAGTGGAAGAAGAATGGAAAGCAAAACCCCTGGAAATTTTACGAAAAGCTCTTCTATTATGGAAATCACGATGCAGAATTATAGATTTATTGTGCAGACTTATAGACTTATGCAGACTTATTTTTACATTTTAAACATTAATTAAACAGCCTCAAAATCGTTCTAAAAATGTGTTAATACCCTCTATAGATGAATATTTTATGTGATGAATGAGTAGTTTGAATGATGATTAATAATAATTTGGGAAATTATTAATCACTAATAATTTAATATTCGAATCAAAAAGAATGTGTTAATGCTATAGTCATATAATTCTTATCTTTAAGTTTCAGAAGTAGAACCTCATTTACTTAAAAATTTCAAATCAAATTAAAACAGAACTTTGCATACGCTGGGAAATCAAAGAGCGTTTTAGTTACAGATATCCTTGATTTGACAGTGATATAATTATGGCGAGTAATCCTTCCCTTTTTATGCTTTATTGCTTTAATTTTGCTGTTTTAAAATTGTATGATTTTTTTGCTCAATCGTATTTATAATAAAATATTTGTAATTTATTGCAGTCTATGTTAAAACATATTTAAGTGATTAAATTCAAGAATAGAAGAATTAATCTTTATCAATCAGTTTCGGTACCCTGAATTTACAATAGTTTTAGAAATCAAACTAATTAGTAAATTTAATATCTTGTTTTTATTTAAGAAACTCTTTCTTTTTTTTAATAATATAAATTAAAATAAATACCAATGTATTAAATTAATCTCTGGTTTATTTTCAGTGTTTCATTACTTTAAAAAATTGTAATTTTTTGCAAAAAACTTATAAAGTAATGAAATGAATAAAATGAATTGAATCAAGAATTTATATTTTTATTTAATATATTTCCTTTACACTATTTTTTTAATTAAAAATTAAAATAAATAAATGAACTGAGTTTATACCACCTGCTACGTTCTGTTTTGAATAATTTTACATTTTGTCCAATGAATGGCTTGTATATAATTTACTATATGTTTACATTGTTTAAATTTTAACCAGAAGAAAATGAGTACCTATATCTGGGAAATTTTGTTTATTTATTAACTGAAAAAATAAATAATAAATTACTGCAATGCAAATAGAAACAGGGTATAGATTAAATAATTTTTACATATTTGGAGTGCCTAACAAAAGAAAAACCACAAAAATAAAAAAAATGTGTGGTACCAGGAACATTACAAGGTGCTCAAATCAGCATTAATTATCTTTTTAAATAAACTAAAATACTATAATCAAAGTTTTGGAATGAAATATAATTTTTATTTCAAGTTAGCCAAGGGCTGTCGTTCTTAATATAAGCTTAAATTCAATTTATATGCAGTCGCTCTTAATTTTCCTCTCCAGTCGAAATTTAGGCAGACAGCAAAATAAAATTTTTTACATATTACATAAATCATGATTATTGTGAGTTATTAATTTTTTAATTTTCAGAAACTGTATAACAAGTAAGGAAGCAAAAATTGTTTTGAATACATTTTAATTAAAAAATATTCAATTTAAATTTGCTAGAGTATTTACATTTTAAATTAAAATTTATGATCAAAATTCAAATTTAATTTTGAAATTAGTAATTAGTTAAATCGTAAAGAAAATTAGCTTATGAATTCAAGTTATATTTCACTGAAAATTTCAAATTATTGCTTTTGGCACTATCATTTATTTTAATTAATTTTGCAAGCACAATTATGGATTAATATAAAGTTTAATTGAATTATTGGATTGTAGAAGGAAATTGTGTTCAAATTATCCAGATTAGTTGTACCATTAATTCATTCTAAAAATAATGTAGTAGATGCACACATAACTTTAATAATATTATAAATTCAAAAAAGTACTTCAATAATTGAATGAATAGACTAATTTATTAATTAAATTATATTGATAAATTACTACAAAAATGTAAAAAAATAATAATTCCTTATATATATATATATATATATATATATATATATATATATATATATATATATATATATATATATATGCATGTTTGGTTCAATAAATATACATAAATATATTTCTGTCCTTTTATTTAATGTGTTAATATATATTAATATTTATAAAAATACTTTTATATATTAATTTCTTTAAGTCATTGAAGCTCGTACAATTTCTTCGAGCGCGTTTTATTTTTTATCTATATTAATGCATTTTATATATTTTTAAATCACTCTAATAAGAAGAAAATACAAATTATTAAAGTTAAATTAAGAAAAAATTGAAGTTAACACCAAATTTATAAAACCACTCTTTCTATATTAAAAGACCATGGATAAAATAAATATTTCTTTTTTTTCAAAATACTGATCAAACAAATATTATTCTAAATGATTATGAAAACAATTTACAAAATCATTTATAGATGCCGCATAAAATATCAGGTATCAGCTAATAAATTCATTTTGTGTAAGAAAACTATTTTAACTAACAGTGTTTTCTTAACCCATGTAATTGTGTTATGATGAATTATTATTTAATATATTCTGAGTATAATATAGAAATTTTTCATAATATAATTTTATTTGGAAGCTTCAAGAATTTTGAATTAAATCAATGTAGGAAAAATACACACATTCAGTAATGTAAAAAATAATAAATTGAATTATATAAATATCAATAAAAAAGGAAATATTGTTCAAAATGAAAAAAAAAACATTAATATAAAGGTTAGTCATATACTTCCATAATGCGAACCTCCTCATAGAATGGCAAGACAAAAAATATTTTTTCTTACATATTTCTAATTTATAAGAGGCCTAGGTATGCAGTATTATTTTGTTACTGAAATAATGCATGCTTATATGACAAATGAAAAATGTATTTAACGTGCTACAAGATTTGATTTTGTAAAGTACCATTTACCATTTAATGCTTACAAACATTATATCATGAGAAAATTTACCTGTTAGCAATGGGAAATCAGAAGTAGTATAATCGTTTGATGTGATTCTGAGTACAAATTTGTTTGCTTGTCTCTCAATGATAATGTTTTACACTCTAAAGCTAACTAGATGTAAAACTATAGTTTAATGAATATTTCTAACCAGTAAAATCAATCGTATTCATAGGTAGGGTTTAAACTAAGACTTCAAGCAAAGCTCAATTCTAAATATTCGGCTGCCTGCTGGACTCAGGATTTACTCAAATATTACTTAAATATTCCACATATTTTTTGCATATAGCACTTGAACAAAACATGTTTAGTTTGGAGATGTATATTACATTTGAGCATAATAAACTGCTGTTGTCACTAATAACACTTGGACTAGCCAAGCTCACTATACCTTGGATATGCGAATTTAAGTCAATTGGCAGCGTCTTTCGTTTAATCAGAGCACCAAAAAAGTGAAAGTACGACATTTGCTCTTTAAATCCTCCGATAGATGGCAGCACCAGAGGATCTACTTCCTTAATTTTGGCATTGATCTAAAGGGGGAGTAAATTTCTCCAGACCATTGCACCCATGGTAACTGTTCAGCGAACAACTACAGGACTTTTGATTCCACAGATTTAACGATTACGTATATCGCTTGTACTCGATGGGTCTTTGGCGGCATTGGAAATCGAATCCCAATCTTCCGGATGGAAGGCCGATACTCTAACCACTAGGCCACATAATAAAATAAATTATGTATGACTTAGAAATGAATGAAAATTTGAAATTTTAAAGAAAGCCACTAAATAATAAATTATTATATGAATATAGAATTACACACCTATTATGTGTTGTAAATGTGTTGGACTTGGATGATAGCCTATCCCCCTAATCGTTTAGAATTATTTAAGGGATGTTGGTATAAAATTTTAGATCGTATAGGTATAAAATATTTGATTGCAAAGTTGTTCATAAATATATTGCAATTAATAAGAAACTTGGAGCTAAAAAGTTTAATTACATTGGGTAAATTTTGTGTTTCCATTAATATAATATCGAATCCAATTTGGATTTAACATGGAAATATGAAATCATATTCTTTTGTAAATTTCGGTTTAAGATGTTGCAAACAGATATTTGTAATATAAAAGTTTTAATTTATTATTTTTTTCTATTTCTCTCACATGATTGACTACAATTTTAAATTCACTTTGATATTATAAGAAATATGAAATAATTTGTATAGCAGTTTTTATATATAAATAGAAAAAAAAACTAGATTTTTGGTAATATAAACATAATTATAATGTCATATGATATAATAAAATATTTTTATATACATATATATTTATAGCCTTCTTCATTTTCTGGTTAAAAAAAATTCTAGTTTTTAAATCTTCGTATTTATACATTTATATTCTTACAAATATATATTAAATATATATTAAAATAAACAAAATTGTTACTACTTCGCTTAAAGAAAAGTACATTACTATTATGTACAATATTTAAAAAAAGTAATTTATTTATTCAACTAAAAATTTAATTTCTATAAAATTTTTTTAAAACTTGAAATAAGATAAAATCTGAACTTGTTAAATTAGCTTACCAAGTAAATTATGTTATTTTAGCAGATAATAGATTCAAAAGAATGATATTTCTCCAACTATTCAAATGAATATACTCAAGCGTTTTTTACGATTAATTAATTTGAGATTAGAAATTTACTTTTGGAAATGTAAAATGATTACTTTTCTAGCTCTACAATATTTCCACCACTTTTGAATTAAAAAAATAAAATAAAAATCACTTCAGTAAGTATATTAGGATTAAACATATTTCGATTAAATTATTATATGAAAAATCAAATGTATCATTTTAGTTGGAAATAAATATTATTTAGATAGCAAAAGCATAAATTGTTTGTATTTTGTAATTTAGCTGAACAATTTCTTTTTGTTTCCGTTGTTAAAAGTGAATACTTTTTTTGACTGTTAACATTTTTATTTTTATATCATTTAATTTCTTCCATTGCTCAGATTTTCGAATTTAACTGAATGAATTATATTTCCTAAAATAGAAATTATAATGAACTCTTAACAAATGATTTGTTTCTGTTATACTAAATCGTTTTAAGATTTTCGTTTTAAATTATTTTAATGACTCAGAACATTGCTATAGGTTTTCTATCATAATGAATTTACTTATTAAACCAAGATTGCATTTGAAAAAAAAATAATTCTATATTTTTGAAAATGAAATGTTGTTTATAAAACTTTATTTAGAATTGAAACAATATTTAATTTATAATCAACTTTTAGTTATCAGGTATAATTATATGCATTGAATGTGTAAAATCACTTTTGCATTGTAAAACGTTAAATATTAAATGTTTTCATATTTTTATGAAAAGTGGCATTTGTTTACATTTTTTACAGAATCCTCATTTATTCAATACTCTGATTTGATTTTTATATATTTTATCTCTATTCACTAATATCTATTCTTACTAAAAGTTATTACAATTTTGAGAAATCCATTTAACTTTATATATCATTAAATAGACAAATAATTCCTTCTTTTTTATGAAATCAATAAAGTAAATATCATTTATGAATAATCTTTGTCAAATTAATTCATATTTGTCTGCTAATCTGCTTAGTTCAGTTATTTGGTTTAATTTTAAAAACCTTATGTGGATGACCACGACATTAAAAATTTTGATACTTTTAAAATCTACGATATTTTAAAATTAATAATTTTTTATACGCATTTAATTTTTACAAATTATCAGATTTTTCAATCGACTATGAAACATCAAAACTTGCATTTTAATGTTTTTTCTTAATTTGCTTTAATCAAATTTTAGAGATAAAATTAAAAATGAACAATGTTCTAGATTATTATTTTTCAGTTAGATATAATTTAAAGTATTTCAATGAATTATTTCCTAATCACTTTTAAAAGTAATTCTATGCATAATTGCTGTAAGTTCATTGACATTTAATAATTCTGTACAAGAATGCTATTTTTATTTATTGATTTTTATGCAAATTAAATAAAAATAATCCCGTCCACTCCATCTAGTAGTCAGAGTGCCTGATTACGGACAGGGTGGTCCTGGAATCGAATCCCGGTTCGGACATGGATGTACTTTCTCTCTATCTATCCTGTCTTTGTCTTTTATTTGTATTAATGGCTACCTACCCTATAAACGGGTTCCTATTACTTGTGTGTACTGAGGAAGTCGGACTCCACACCAAATTACGGTTCAGTTGGTAAAGTGGAGCAGCGAACTCTGTGATGCCAGCCTAGCTGGCACAAGACGACAACAACAACATCATTGCAAATTAATCTTGTTATTTATAATAGGAAGCCTGGTGGCTTAGTGGCAGCGTTTCACGCTCCCATGACACAGGTTCGAGGTTCGATTTTCGGGCTGAGCAAGGTTGACTCAGCTTTTCATCCCTTCAGTGGGTCGATTAACTGAGTACCAAGCATGCTTGGGAACTAAGCACTGGGGGTCTCACGTTAGGCTGACCACCTAACTGGGACATATGATTCGCACCCCAGGGCTCTCGGTCATGAAAACAGTTATGGGCACTGTCGGCCTTGGCCCACATGGGCTGTCGTGCCATGGAGTTTAGTTTAGTTTATTTATAATAGAAGAGTGAGTTTCATATATTAGAAAGAAAATTAAATTTAATAGTTACCAACTTAATAAATTTAAATGTTTTGATAAATGTTAATAGATTATAATATCTATGAATACAAATAAATTTATAGATAAACTTTCTTGCGGATATTTCATAGTATATATAACTCAAGGAGAAGTTTCATATTATAATATAATAACTAAACTTAAAATAAAAATGAAAAGTTGTCGAAGAAAAGTACACAGTTACATTTACATTAGTGGATGAAAAATTAATGTATGAATTTTTTTTTAAATCTACATAGTAAAAATACATGGTTGAACTTCGGCACTTTTTATAATCTTAAATGAATGTTCTGCTCTATATGAGAATTAATTTTAAAGTTTGAATTCTAAAAGAATTCTTGATTGAATTTTAAGTTAATAAAATTTTTAACTTCAATTATTAATTCAAATTAAAAAAATATTATACCTAAATCACCATGTTAATTATTTCTATCATTTGAGCGAAAAATTATTAAATATGTAAATTATATACATATTTAGTTTTATATAAAATTTATTATTCATTGAAATGTTTATTACTGATGAATAAATACTTATTAAGCAGAATATTATCAATCTTAATTCTTTACTGACAGAATTGGTGGTTAAATTGCTTGTGTAATATCATCGATTCCCATCTTGGACATGCATGTGGTTAAAAATCTTTTTTTCTGCTGTTCCCTGGAAGTAACATCTTCCACTTTTAAAAGTTAACTACAAAGTAACTAATAAGTTAAAATTTAATTTTCATTTTTCAGTTTTAAAGATTAGGTTTAATATTTTCTTTTAAAATTTGGAAAGAAATATTGTATTAACATTTAATTTAAAAATTTTTAATATATAAAAAACGAATGTTAAACTGTATTTATTTTACACAGCTAATATCTATTGCTTATTGTTTTCCATCACATTATTTATAATTTTGTTTTAAATATAAAATAAAATTTTAAAATAATTGAGGAATATGATAATTATGTATTCCTCACTTAATATACATGAGTATTTACCCAGACATAGGACATTTTAAACTTGAAATTAAAGGATTAAGAAATAAAGAATAATTAGAATTGTAAAACAAATTGCAAAGTATGTATATTTTGTAAGAAATAAACGGTGTATATATACATACAAATACATACATATATATATATATATATATATATATATATATATATATATATATATATATATATATATATATATATATATATATATATATATATATATATATATATATATATACACTCATGTTCATAAATTAAGGATAAATCGGATTTACACAGATATTGAACTCTAAAATAAAAATTTCACTTGTAGAATAATCACACATATCTTGAAGAATAGTATTCAAATTATAAGAAACCACCAGATGGCGCCGATAGTACATCACAATGACGAGAGTGTAAGAGAAGGGTAGATAAGGAATTGTTGCACACAAGTAAAATTGTTCACAAGCGCTTTAAAATCCTTTCAGTGCAATAACTACATAGTTAGGGCACAAAGAAGCATTTGGAAGATATTTTACGTGGTAGAATTATTGGCCGTCTGGAATGTGCACATACCCAGCTGGAAGTATCTGAGGAAACTTGGAATCGCCTAGAGTGTCATCTCCAGGCTTTGGCAACGGTTCCAAGATGATGGTAATGTTACAGCACAATTCACCCCCGAGTTACAACGCCGAATGAGGACCGGTATTTCGCAGTTACTACCAAAAGGAACAAACGGAGCATAGCATCACACCTGTCTCGTCAGCTC
The DNA here is from genome assembly GCA_037975125.1 of Latrodectus hesperus. Classification (NCBI taxonomy): domain Eukaryota; kingdom Metazoa; phylum Arthropoda; class Arachnida; order Araneae; family Theridiidae; genus Latrodectus; species Latrodectus hesperus. The sequence goes on along the minus strand of CM075857.1, from coordinate 38,035,239 downwards.
TTTTCAGCTACCAGTACGACAGTTTCAAGACAGATCGTGTACAGACGCTTAGGGCACATTTGCTTGTACGCCTGTCAGATGTGTTCTACTTACCGCAACTCACTGTTGCCTACGGTTAGCCTGGATTAGATAGCATGTATTGTGGACACCGCAACAGTAATCTTGTGTGATATTTTCCGACGAATCCAGGTTCAGCTGTTAATCTGATTCTCGCCGGACTTTCATATTGAGAGCGCCAGGTACCCTTTACCACCAATAGAACACCACTGAACGACACCATTACGGTGGAGTAGGGTTGCTCGTCTGGGAAGGAATTATTCTGGGTTACAGAACTAACCTGCATGTTTAGAATGCAATCATAACAGGCCACATGTATCAGGATTTCATTCTAGAACAACATGTACGTTTGTTTCGGGGCACCATGAGAGCAGAATTTCTATTTATGGATGACAACGCCCGTCCCCACCGGGCAAATATTATAGACGAATGCCTTCAATCGGAGGATATCACCCGTATGGGCTGGCCAGCATACTTACCGGGCTTGAATCCAATAGAGTATGTGTAGGACATGCTTGACCGACGAAGTACAGCCCGTCAACTCCCCCTCCCACATGTCTACCGGAACTTCGGAGAGCGTTGCTTGATATAAGTGGTTTAATATTCCCCAAGATCAGATCGATAATTTCATACTCAGCATGCCTAAACATTGTACGGCCTGTATTGCATTGTCTGGGGGGCATAATATGTATTAACCATTATGCCAAGCATGTTATACTGGTTTTTGTAAATAGGTTCTTTTTTTGAAATTTGCTCCAGGGTGTAAAAATCGCAATTTTTATTAATGATGTCAAGCATATAGCATCTTTTTTGTTTGTTACCTTTTGTTTAATAAATAGACTTTACAAATAAGTCACATTTGTTTTGCTTCTGCGTCTTTCTTTGCTTGAACTTGTATTATCCTTAATTTATGGACACGAGTGTGGACAGGTAGATAGATAGATAAGAGTTGTTAATTAATTATATAAGTTAAGAATTAGAGGGTTATTCATTAATCTCAATACTGAATTTTTAACAGAAATTCCTAAATCCACAGTGACCTGTTTTCAAAGAACTTCTTGCTGTACTATTTAAAGAAACTTGCAATTATAAGCAAGGAAAAAAATACAAACCCATGAAATGATGAGTAAATTTATTTCTAGACTATCAAAAATAATATTGCATTTTCTCGAAAGCTAGTTTATATTCTTGGGTTCAACATAAAAATTATCTAGGTTTTAAAGTTGATTACTCTTTTTGTTAAAAAATGATGATCATAATGTTTGGATATTGTACTAAAGGAGTTTGTTATATTTTGTTTGTTGAGAAACTCCAGAGAAATATCGCTAAAGTACTACAAAAAATTTGCAAAATTTATTTTTAAAACTAAATATACAGAGATAAAGGTCACATCTGCTTTCTTTTAAGATTCTCCGTACCCAAAAAATTCCAATCTTAACTACGTGATTTCGCAAGTATTACATTCAGAAAAATTTATCATTCTGAATATAACGCCAATCACAAGATTTTCTTAGATAAAATGCATTTTCCTGCAAATAATTTGTCAAGAAAAACATTTTTCATGTATTGGATATTCAAAATCTGTATTTGTGTTTACCAAAATCTCTACATTTGAGGTCAACAATAAAAGATTTCTACTATCCGATAGAAACATTATTTTGGTTTTGTTTTGTCAAGTGTGATGGCTGAAGAATGTTACGATGCACTGCTTCAACAATTTATCTCGACATTTCAGAATTCTGAGACAAAACAATGCATATCGTTATTCCAGCAAAATGGGTTCGACATGTCACACTGGTTTTAATTCACATTTTTCAAATCTTAATATTTCCTAATAATTCTAGTGAATCTTATTTTATATATAAAATGTTTTCTGAAATTCTATTAAGAAATTCAGGAAATAAAAGAATAAAAATTGAAAGCATACCGCATTACGCATTACATTTAGAACGTGAACAATTACAGATTTTGATGTATATATATATATATATATATATATATATATATATATATATATATATATATATATATATATATATATATATATATATATATATATATATATATATATATATATATATATATATATATATATATATATATATATATATATATTATTGTAACAAAAATAATTTTCTAAAATTGTGTAATAGAAATAACTCGTTATATGTACTTTTTTAGCAAAAAATATTTTATAACTTTTCATACTTAATAGTATTTTTTTCATGAGTAGCTTATTTATAAGAAAATGCTGGATGATGTTTATTTTTAAAATATGCTCCATAATACTTAAAAATAAAGTATATGTTTACTTATTAAGATTTCATCTAAAGAATTTTATTCATTGTTATTTTTGTTTGATTATTAGAAACTGCACTTAAAAACATCACGTTTTTCAAAATAAACTGACGTATGTAATTAATCATTGTTTTCTATAATTACTTGTCAAAAAAATTTTCAGAAAATAATGTTTGATTCTTCACTTCAATTCATTTTAAAATAATTTAAAAAATACATTTATTTTTTTAAAATTTACTCTTCTGTTTTATTTTTTAATCTGAATAATTAGCTTACGTTAAATCACTGCATTTGGAATTTACTCATTTGGAAAACTTTCAACGTTAATTGCTAGCTTGTTATTTGATTATCAAGCTCTCTGAAAAGAAAATTTACATATGACTATATTGAATTCCTAGTTTTTTGTATTTTATATACTTAAAAGGATTTACTTAGAGATAAATGAATGTTAACTAGCATAATTAATAATTTTTTTATTTTCATAATGAAATACTTGTTTCAAATTTTTGTACTATAGATGATGCATAATAATATGATAAATATTAATATGGTAGATATTTGAAAGAGCTTGTTTAATTAATAATGTAATTTTAGTAAAGTAATTTTTTAATTGTAGTTTTTTAGTGTTTCTAAAATACCTTGTATGATATATTTTGTTTACATAAACATTAGATTTTTTAATAACCATGGATCCTATAAGAAATCTGAGTATTATTGTATTAATTGTTTTCCAATAACCATGATGAATGTTTTGGTGTTTTGTAGCACATTTCATAAAATCTCAAAAAATAATTTCAAGATATATTTTCTATACGTTTTGAGAATTATAAATATTTAGCTAAGCATTAGAACATTATAATTTTGTGGCATTAGGATTATTTTTTATTGTTGTTGCTAATCTTGTGACAATTTAGCGGGGCTAGACAATCCAAACTAATCCGAAAATATCCAAATTATTTTAAAAAAAGTCGGTCTTGTCGACTTCATCCTGGCTAACATTTATACTCACCAAAATATGAGCAGAAGAAGTCATGCCAGCTGTGCACTAATGACACTCCGTTTAAAACCCGTTTAAAAATGAGGGCTTTTGTTAGGTCACTCAAGTAGACTGAACAAATAGTTTGGCTTGATCATGATTGAGTTCGAAAAATCACTCCAGATTTTTTAAGAACATTTTAATGACAATACTTATTTGAAAATAATAACTTTAGGTGTCCAGTTTATATTTTATATTTGTGGAAATCAATCATTTTACTATTCATTTTTTCATTAATTATGCCATTATTATAATAAATATTAACGAAATACTTCATATGTTTGATAAACAACATATTTCTTATAAATGTGTTTCAAAATTATCTAAGACAATTTTTAATCTAAAAAATGAAAGAATTTGTTGTGAAAGCATTGCATTTAGATTAGCTTGCATTAGAAAGCATTTGCATTTTGCAAAATATTATTTCACAACAATCTGTTGTATCATTTAATTAAAATATAAAGGAATCCTTCGCATTCAACTTAAATTGTTTTCAGATAATGAACTAGAATGAATAGCAGTTTATGTAAAGCAAAGAAATGTAGGATACTATTCAAATGTTACCAATAACATTTAGGGTTTTAATTTATTGTAAAAATGTCTTACAAAATATATAAAAGTTTACTTCGTGTGCTATATATAATAAAATATACAATAATTTATAAGTATATTCATAAAAGTTTATTTGATGAATGAATTAGTTATGACATACACTTCAAAGCATTTGCTTTTTATTTATTTTAAATAAAGAATAATTTTCTGAAGTTACGATAAATGAAATACATTACAAAAGATTATATAAAGAATACATATAAAGATTTTTTTGAAAAATCGAACAATACATTAATAATGGACATTTTTATTAAAATATATCTATAACTAAAGGAAACATAAAATCATAATGAATTTGTTAAAAAACTATATTAGTTGTAACTTTTAAGACCTTATTAAAAACATAAGAGTAAAAATATTTTTTTACGATCACAATCAAGTGCTTACATTAAAAAGGAAAAAAAAGAGTTTTTTAAAGGTTGGCATGCATGTAAATGGTGATATAAATCTATTTTATTCACATTATAGTTTTTACTTAAAAATTGACTAAAAATAAAATAGTGTGATGAAATATTTTATAATATTTCAATAACAATTTCGTTGAGTTGTAGTTTTATTAAATTGAATTTAACGTACTTCAAAAACTAAACACATTTATTTCTTAGAAGTTCTAAGCACTTAAATAATAATGAACCAAGCATGTGAAGCACTTATTCGAAGATTTTAAAGAAAACATATTTAACATTTAAATAAAAAAATTCACAATTTTTTTTAAGTTAGTTTTCTTTTAAAAAAGAACTTTAATGGCTGAATAAATATTTCGTTAACAGTTGAAAGAAAAATTAGGTCTTTTCATAAAGGATTTAATTTTAAAAATGAGAAAAATGTGTTCTTTTAATTAGAATGAATAATTGTAAACAAATGCTACTTATACTTAATTTAATAGAACAAGCTTATAATTTTCAAAATTTATTTAATAAAATATCTTATAATTATGTTAATGAAATGCTTTGATTAATATTATTATAAAGCATTTAGTAAGTATTATAATAAAATATTATTTTTAATGTTTAGGAAATGCTTTAAAGTTTACAGTTTTTATGTCTCATGGCTATTAAGAAGATTTCCATTTATGCCTTTTTTATTATTTAACATATACAAGGATAGTCACATATACACACACATAAAAATATATGTATGTTAAATGAATCACAAGCAAATCATTTGAACCATATATATTATTTGAGCTAATATTTATTTTTAATTTTTTAAATTCATTTCTATAGAGATATTTCTTGTATTAAATTTGTTTTATTATTTAAAGAAATCAAAGAAATTCGAATATAAAAATAATTGTAGTATGTAGAAAAAACCTTAAGCAATAATGGTGACGGCAATCTGTGGATTGTAAATAAACACTAGATAAGATCAGTTGGAAATGGGAAACTATCAGTTTGTTTGAATGGTACATGGACATATATATATATATATATATATATATATATATATATATATATATATATATATATATATATATATATATATATATATATATATATATATATATATATATATATATATATATATATATATATATATATATATTTTTTTGCAAGCATATATGTTATCCATTAATGAAAAGTACTACTTACTAGTACTATCTTACTATTGCATTTTAAAGAACCAATAAACTAAGTAGAGAATTATGCACGTCTAAAATAACGAAATTATTGTTATACGATAGTTGAGAAAATAAATCATTCACACAAGTGTAAAATAAAAATATAGTATAAAAGTAAAATATAAGATAGTATATATTTAATACAGTAGTAAAGTGCATAATATAAAATATACTTATCATATAATATATGAATAAAAAATAAGTTTTAATGGTATTTATTAGGGTACTAGGATATTATTATTATTACATTGAATAAAAATTTTAGCTGAAAAATGTAAAGGAAACAATGATGGAAATGTAATGTAATATATTTTTCTTAAAGGAATTGCTTTTTATTGGCTTTTAAGCGTACGATTATTTCTACTTTCCTTGCAGATTTCGAAAAATACGTTACTTTTTTGCTACACAAAAGCTTTGAATGAGACCTTTTACACTGTAAGAATTTTTTTAAATGAATAAGAAAATACGAAAGCGTTGAGAATGCAATGAAAGCATTAAAGCATAAGGAAGTATATATCTTGTGAGAATTTCCTTAGCAGTTTTGGAAGAAAATGGCAGACTGAAGTTTTATTATATTCTAAGCAGCTTATAGATTCCACCTAGTTGAATAAAATGCACAACAGAGAAATTAAAAACATTTTTTTACAAAATATTGAGCAGATTTTTAATTACGGAAGATATTGATATGTTAATTAAAAGATTCTTAAATTTAATCTGCAAATAAAGATTTCGAACTATACAGGTATTTCAAAACTTAAATGTATATTATATAGAGCTTTAATTAAAAACGAAATGTGAAACCCAAATATTTAGATTTAGATGTGTTCTCACTAAGTTAAAATTCTTCAAGCAAATTCTCTTTTCTGATGTTTATCTTATGTTCTTTTAAATTCTGCTATGATGTATGTCGTTTATTTATTATGAATAGAGTGATTTCAGAAATGTGAAAAGTTTGAATCTCATATATATATATATATATATATATATATATATATATATATATATATATATATATATATATATATATATATATATATATATAAGATATTATGATTCATTTATAATTCAGACAACCATATGTGACTGAGAAACTAATAAAGTTTTGATTTAAAGTTATAAACTATGTATAAAAAAATAAAAGACCTTCAAAATCTTTAAATATTATTGGAAAGGGAAAAAATAAAGTGAACTTGATCCACGGAAATTACGTGATTTGTTTTATCACTTGATTAGGATTTTGAATTATATAGTGGGAAAACTACTTTCTTAAAAATCGTTTCTAAGTAACATTAAGGAGAAATAAATACGAAGAATTTTAATGATAAAATGAAACATTTTTATATTTTTCATTTATTTAGCAAAAACCTTGATAACAACAAATTTAAAGTAACATAGAAACAAAAATGCTGTAAATAAAAAAATTAATAGAATTTTTCTTATTTTTTTAAAAAATTATTCAACAAAGCTTTTCAAATATAATAATTTTAATATAGTAATAGTTATATTTTTAATAAGATTTGTGACAAAAATGAGAGTAGAAATGGCAGAGTTTGCTATTTTGAGGGTTTTTGTGATTTAGAATGAAACTCAATTCACCATTTCTTAAATTCAAGTGAAAAATCTGCACTTAGAGTGATTATAATCATTATGAAAAATTTCATAGCTTAGCAAAAGAGAGAAAGTGATAAATACATGCAATTTTCTGTTTCTTAATGACTTCAGTAGCGATTCAGTTCACATTGTCTTTATCACCTCAAAAAATGATGTACAATAAAAAAAGTTGATAATTTTATACATCTTCTGAAGTGATAAAATCGGCCTCTGCGCATGTTCTGACATCCCTTGAAAAACAAATGTAATATTTCACAAGAAAATTCTTTAGTTATATTACTTTTAAGTTACAATTCTTTATTTTTTGATGTTCTAAACCTTACAAATTCAAGAAAAGGAAGCTTTTTGTAATTTCTGTATGATTGCTCAAAAATTATTTGATTTAGAAACTCAAATATTTGTATGTGTGAGAATTTTAACATAAAAAACACTTTTAATAATTATTACACTAAACGAAAAAATTAAAAATTTGAGTAATTTGTTATGTAAGACGAAAATATTTTGAAACAGAATTCCCTATCAATGAAATGATAAACTTTCGTGGTAACAGATAAACGATGTAGAACATCTGATAATATATTAACCAAGCATATTATACTATCGTTAATTAAATAAATAAATGCTGTGTTAAAAATGATTGTTAAAAGTTCAAGCTAAATGCTATTCAGAAAAATTTATGAAACATGGGATGTTAGTTAAAAATTTATTGTCACAGGCTTGAAAGAGAATAAAATTATTTTGTTCAAAATGAACGAAATCGTTTTAGTTACACTGTTTATTGACTCTCAGTATTTTTATACAGACACTACTGAAATTTTATGTAAAATGTTTATAATTAAGAATTTCTAATTGAAAAAAGAATGTAAAAATGGTATTTAAATAATGTTACATTTATATTGTTTGGTGTTAAAGAAGTATTAAAATTTTTGTTGTGGAAGAGGAAAATGTATTTACACTCGTGTCCATAAATTAAGGATAATGCAAGTTTAGGCAAAGAAAGAGACAGAAATAAAACAAATAAGACTTATTTGTAAAGTCTATTTTTGAAACAAAAGATAACAAACAAAAAAAATGCTATATGTTTGACATCATTTGTAAAAATTGCGATTTTTATTTCCAGGAGTAAATTAAAAAAAATAACCTATTTACAATAACCAATATAACATGGTTGGTATGATGGTTAATTCCTAGTTTGCCCCCAGACGATACAATGCCTAGGTATGCTGAGTATTAAATTATCATTCTGATCTTGTGTAATATTACACCACTCACATCAAGCAATGCTCTCCGAAGCTCCGGTAGACATGTGGAAGGAGGTTGACGGGTTGCAATTCCTCGACCAAGCATGTTCTATACATGTTCTATTGTATTCAAGTCCGGTGAGTATGCTGGCCAGTCCATAAGGGTGATATCCTCCGACTGAAAGAATTCGTCCACAATATTTTCCCGGTGGGGACGGACGTTGTCATCCATAAAAAAAATCTGCACCCATTTCGAATACAAAATTAATGGCATTTTTTCTTTGCAAGTCATTAAAAATTCTACTAATATAGAGTGGCTGGTATTTTGATGCACATCATGATGGTATACCCTATAAAATCTATCATTCTATGTACACTTTTATAATATAAATTTCAGCTATTCTTCATGGTGAGCAATTTTTAAAGAAAAGAGTCATGTTAAATAAGAACTGTTCTTGAACTTAGAATATTTAATAAAAGAAGTTGAATATAGTTAAATTTAAAATATTAATAATGCTTAAAAATTATAAAATGCACCCCAATTCCATAATTAATTAAAATACACTGACATAGCTAAGCTACTTACATTTTGTAAGTAATCTTATTACAATATATATACATATAAATAAACATTATATCATACACGTACAGAGTTTTTTATTATTTCTATTTTTTGCTCTACATTCACTGCAAGGTCTTCCCAAGCATTTGCAACTTCTTTAGGCAGTCTCTCTTTTTTTTTTCTAGATGATTATTGATTAATGTTAATTCATCTTTTAGTGCGGCATATTTATTATAATTTATTATTTAAAGCGAAAAATACTACAAGTATCAAAATTATTTTCTTGACCTATCATTTTTAATATAAAAGCCTACAACTTAGAATTATGCTATTATATGTTAAAATGTTTTTATTTATTGATAAATAATAATCACTTATAATTTTCCTTCTTCATCTGCAAAATAATATGCTTAAAAATCAGTAAGCAATATTTCTTATCATTTTATATCTCATTTTATCAATATAATTTTAAAAAAAAACTTTTTAATTTTCCTATGGTTGGTTCACCTTGAACTACTTTTTTTGTCATTTCAAACACTTTATGAAAGAAGCTATTTTCATAAGTTTTTGTTAAAATCTCCTTTAAAAAAATTTCAATATATTGTTTTATGATTGATGTTTTTACTTTAATACTTTTGAATTATGCAACATTTTTACCAGTTCTACACATATTTCTTACCTTAAATTTTCAAGTATATACTTCCTTTCAAGGGTTTCACAACAAAATACTTGTCCGGTATGTGTCATTTCATTGTCAATTAAGGCTTCTTAACACTTATCAATACGTATTAGAAAATTAAATATTGTTTTCTGAAATTTTCGGTTTATTTTAAATGTAATCATAACCAAATGAATTTCTTTTTTTCACTTATCGCAATCTCAAGCTCACATAATCTCAAGTAATAAATGAATTCCCCTTCCCAAACTTCAAATAGAAAGTATGTTGACTTTCCTATATGGGCGAAGAATTTTTGACCTACCTATACATGAGAGCAACTATTTTAAAACATTTCTAAGCGCTTTTGCTGATAAAGAAAGGATATTTGGTTTGCACGTACTAGAAATTGTTACTCTAAATCTTGATATGGACAAAATGTAGAAATTGGAAACACACATTCTATTATGTCATGAAAAATATTAACTGCATGATTTCTGTTAAATAAATTTATTAGATTATGAAATATATTATAACAATACGATTGCAGTTTTTGATCCAATTTTTCTGCTTTGTTATTGATTTATCAGTGTTGAAATGCAAAAAAAAAAACCCTTTTTAAAAATAATTTATGTATTTGGTTCTTAAATTTCTCAACTTAGAAATATTTTACATATTTTGAAAGCTTCTAAAATTTTCACTTTCCAATTAAACATAATGAAGTGCTATATTTACTATCTTCTATCCTCTAAGAATATCAAATAATTTTTTCGTTGTAAATTTACATGTGGTATAATTAACATAATAAATTTTTTCCTTTTTTGTAAATTGGTCATGGTGATATTAAGTAATTTTTCTTTTTTATAAATTCATATGTGTCTAATTATTTTATCTTGTTTTTATTTTCAAAATACTTTTGGCATCCACGAAAAAGATTCAAAACTAATGACATTAAATTGTTTAATAATTTTCTATTATATTATGTAAAATATCAGTTTTAAATTAAAATTATAAGCTGTTTGAAACAATTGGGAAGTAACACATTTTTTATGACAGATTAATATTTTTAAATAATTTTTATGGACATGAAACCAGTAAAAGATGATAAATTTTTTATAAATATCTACTTATATTAATATTTTTTATATATTTTATCCATAAGGGATATTTTAACTAGATTATGCTTTAGCCATAAGCTAATAGAATTTGTTTTTATGGAAAATAAGCTATAGCAACTAGTAATATTTTATTTAAATCGTTCAGTTATCTGGTAGAGAAAATTCACTTTTATATAGATATGAATTTATTTTGCTGTAGAAAAAGCAGAATAATTATTAAAACTATTTATCAATAATTTAAATGATTACATTAAATATCATTTTTACAATTTATTTCATTATATGAGTAGGTTATGCTCGTGATATTATTTTGAAGGAAAATTTAAATCAACAATAAGGAGCGTTATAGAAAAATTGATGGTATTTAATGACTTCTAAGTCGATCAAGAATTTTCATTACTTCCACTTTCATGTGTAAACGTAAATGGGAACTAGAGAGGAGAGTTAAATGATCGTTTAGAAATTCTTTTCAGTAGTTTATTTATTAATTTGAAAACGCTCTCTCCCTATATATATATATATATATATATATATATATATATATATATATATATATATATATATATATATATATATATATATATATAATTTTTATTTGGATAACAGAAAATATTTTTAACAAATGAAGTTTCAAAAAATGCAAACTCTTGCTTTGAATAATAATTTGATACTATTTAATTATTTTCCTTCGATAAAATGAATCACAAATGAATATATTTTTAAAACATTAAGTATAAAAGTCTAGTTTTGAAGTAAATATGCATCAAAAAGTATGCTTGTGAAATGCATATTTTATAAACTAAAGAATTTAATTTTACAAATAATAAAGGCAATAGATTTTTCTTTAAGTATTAATTTTTTTCTCTTGGGTTTTATACCATAAACTATGAGGATAAATTATTTACTACTTAAAGTTTCTCTTAGAAAGTTACTTTATTTTTTATTAAATGATATTGTTTTTTCTAAAAATGGTATTTTTTTAATGCATATTATTACTTTATTGGAAAGACGCATATCTTTGATTTTATACTGTTTGTAGAAATGATATCTTTTATGAGTTTGAGCAGTTTTATTTCTGATAAGTTTAAATACTGTTCTTCTGAAAACAATTAAAATTTTAACATTTTTTTATTTTTAAATCATAATTCTTAAAACTATTTTTATTTGCATGATTTATAATTTCAATGTGTAATTTTAATGCTCCTCTTTACTACACATTTTACACATTTAACACGTTTATGCATATATAATACATTTTTAAATATTACAAAACTTCTAAGTCTTTATTTTACCATCAGTTTAAAAATTTCTATTAACATTTTAGAGTTATAAACACATGTATATTTTTTGATATAACTAAGATATATTTCTTGATTCAGTTTCAATGTCAATAAATTAAATTTTATGAAATCATTTTCCCACATACTGGTTTTTCTGAATGTTAATTTTAAATATTATGAAAATTAAACGGTTGTACAGGCAACCTTTTCTTTTGCTTGACTTAACATGATGTTAAAACTTAAACATGATGAGTCTTATGTTTAAAGTTACAATTACATTTATTCATAATATCTTAGCACATCTTACAATTGTGTTTTACAATGTGCATATATGTGAAATTTTCCTTTCGAATCCATGGTAAGAAAAAAAATAACATATATATTCTATTTCTTCTTGAATTAGAGGGATGAGTTCTAATTTTTTTTAACTTTTTCAAATAATTAGAAAATTTCAAAGCTGAAATAAATATTTTTACAAATAAAATAGAAGCAATTAATATTATGAAGGGGAAATGATAATTACTAATTTGGAATATGATAAATACTTCCTAGTAATGCCTAAAATGCAAATTTCAAAATTATTGTTGGAAGAAATGTAAATGAAAAATTAATATTTGAATAATTCTGTTTTTTGATTTAAATTTTTTGTATCTTTTAATGATTTAAAAAATTTGATAAATATTTTTTTAATTTTATAAAGTAGTTTTCATTCAATTTTAGAATAATTATTAAAAAATAGTTTAATTAATTTTATTAGACAAATATATTTTGAATAATTTGATAATTTTTGCAACAGCTGAGTAAACATCATGAACAAAATATGTAGCTATGTCTTAAAATGAGAGATTACAATTTTATTTTAAAAATAAAGAATATTGGCTAAATTTGTTGTGGTTTACAAAAATATTAAATAAATGAAAAGTTGGTATCTTATGCATTGAATACTTAAAATCAAAAATTTTAGTAAATGATAACATAAATTTTTAACATTAGCCAAGTATTTCCTAACAATTCTTAAGGAATTTCTAATATTAATATTGATGCTTTCATTTCACTTAGTAGTTTTATTTCAACTTATTCAACATAATGATGATAAGTAAATTTAACTTAAAATTTCAAAAAATTTATCATGCTTTAATTGAATTACTAAAATTTAATGAAACGTTTGTTCTTATTTAAATAAAATAAAGTCATTGTCTGTACCTCAATGTTTTTCACATATTCTACACTTATACTTAAATTTACTAAGCATTCTTACAGGCAATGTAATTTATGACTATTTTTTGAATGTAGTTTTCATTGAAGAACACATATCTTAATTTAATAATGTATTACAAATACTGCTAGTTATAATGCAGCCACAAATAAGATAGTTCTATATTTTTTAAAAAAATAAAGTATGTAAAGAAGAAATCACACATTTTGTAAAATTCTTCTTAATAGTAGTTGTCTAACAAATATTTACGTTTGCAAATTCTTACATATATTGTAATTTTATTTTAGTAATTCCAGTAATAATCAGAATCTGTAAAGTTAAAATTAGCCATTAAGTTATCTAAATAAATTTTGAATTTGGTAATTTTTTTAAGCATAAAAATATTGAAATATAAAAATCTAAAAAATTCGTTTTTTTATAATTAAAAGAAAATTTTTTATTCAATTTTTTAATAATAAAATTATTAATTTTTCATAAAGAAATATTTTTTATAATCAAGAAAAAGAAAAATTTATGTTTTTGCTAAAAATATGCAAGGAAACTGCATAACTTTTTCAGGATATATTAAGAAAAATAAATAAAATTTCAAATGTTCTTTGCTAAAACTCTATAATGAAGATGGTGTACTGAAGTTACAGGAAAGGAAAATATACATAAATTGCTTATAAATAAAGCAAATTAATTAATTTTCATATGATTATCACCATGATGTTAAACAAATATATTTTTATAATATATAACGACAGCTGTAAATTTTAAAATTTTGCTCCATGTTTTTAAATTCTTATTTACTTTAATCCACAGTTTAGTTTAGTGATTTTTTTCATTCATGTTAATTAAACTGTTAACGTATTTTACATTTTACATTAGACTGTGTAAAATAATGTACAGTTATCCTTAACTTGTCGAAACATTAAAGAATAGGGTTTTAACTTGTCTGAATGCCTATAGTGTAAACAATCTCTTAGATTTTTTAAGTTATTTGTTATTGTAATAATTATGAATATTAGAAACAAATTGCAAGGATTACGATTTTCATCAAAATGAAAAAGATAAATCTGTAAACAATTATTCGAATAAAATAATTTCTAAACTTTCATTGGAATAAATTTGAAAAATAAAGCATTCAAAGTTTAAAATTAATTTTGAATCTTATTTTTATTATAAAGATAATTTTGAAACTCTTATTTTTAAATTTCAAAGGTTATATAGTGCCTTTTAAAAGTATTATTGGAAATAAATGGTTTCTTATGATTTTAAAAATTTTAAGTACATATCTATTAAAGAAAAGACAAAAATATTCTCAAGACAAAAAGAAAGTTGTATGTATTTATTTCACAAAATTCAACAAATGAATAATTATTTTTATCACTGAGAGTACTATGGTCTTTTTTTATGAACTACAACTCAAAACGGTCATTTAATGCTCCAATGGAGTGCATATTTTGAATTTCAAAGCACGTTTTACTACTGAAGCATAAAATCTTATTTTTTATATATTATTATTATGTAAATTAAAAGAATGAAAGACAACTTTTACAGTTTCTTTGGAAATGAATTTTATTTTTATAGCTAGCGTTCTTTCCTATTCATTTACTTCTAAGGAAATTTCTCGGTATTATAAGAAGTTATACTATTTAAATAATTTCTTGTAATTCATAATAAATAAATTTGTTAATAACAAAAATTTTTTTTAAATTAATTTTTAAAGGATCAAAATTTTTTAAACTTAAATTTAGCTGTATTTTTCTGCATAGCTTTTCGATTTCAGAATAATTTTCGTATTTTAAACGTGGTTATTTGTTATAAAATTCCCTTTATATTATGATAGATTGCTAATTATGTACCACATAAATTTATACTTGTTTATCTGTGTCAAGATGAACAGATAAATTATTCGAAATACTACATATTCACAGTGATGACACATTTAATTGTGTGGCAAATTAAAATTGCTTAGTCAATACAAATACTGAATGTGTACAAATATTTTATTTATAAAGGGAATAGATTATAGAATTTTTTTAAAAAGTAAGTACCTTGAAATAGGTAGAAATTTCAAATTCCATATTATTTTACAATAAAGATATTAAATGATTAATTTTATTAAATATTTCTACTGAATGCAATATTGTTACTAAATCTACACAATTTCTTATATTTTTTAATCAGCAATTTTTTAGAGAGCTTTGTTAAAGAACTATGGTCTGTTGTACATTTGTGCTTTTCAAAAAAATTAAAGAACATTGCAACAGTTTTTTTTTCTTGTTTAGCAAAACTAATTATAATTTATAACAGAAAAATAGACACTTCAAAATGTTCTTCTACTATAAAAATTGAATGCGAAGGCATTTTGTTGAAATATTCATGTTTTTAAATTTGATGTAAGTTTAAACATAAAAAGCTCATCGAAGTTGTTCCTAAGCTGATTCATAAAAATAAGTATTCTTAGTCTGAAGATTAAATATTTTTTTGATTTAAAACAATAGTATTTCAATTAGATAAATTAATACCAATTCCTCATAAAATAGCTTTTGAATTTATCATCAATACTTCACTAAGAAATTCTTAGTAAAAAAAACTAACACTTTGCTAAAAACATTTGGAAATATTCAAAGAAAAAAATTATTGAAACTGTACCAAAACGTTTTAAGCGATAATAGTAAATGAAACTGTTTTCAGACAAAAATATGAAGTGAAAATTTCCATAGTTTTTTCTTTGTAATACGCGGAAATGTAGATATCACAATAACTACCGTGATATAAAGATTTTAAAAGGTAACTGTAGGTAAAAACTTCAGAAAATATTATTTTAGATATTACGAAAAGAAAACAACTTTTTGATTTCATCCTTGCATATATTTTATAAAAGTAAAACCTATTTTGCCATTTCTACCCAAAATAATCCCCTTTCCATTCATTTGATTTAACAAAGAATTTTTACTTATACCGGGTACAACACCTCTTATACTTTTTAGTCAGTATACAATGTTTTTTATTGAATAATTCACTCCACATTTTTAACTCTATTTACGATCAAATGTTACTATCTTACCTTTTAAAAAGTTGAATAATTTCTGCATTATATGTTGCTCAGGCATTATATGATTACGTAATGTAGACATTAAATTAAACACTTTTTGTTATTCACCTTTCTATTAGATGGGGTAATACAGACAATAGAAACATTTATTGTGTAATGTAAAATTTCATATTTTTTGATTTAATCCTGATATTTATTCAATATTGAAAAATAAATTTCTGGGGATCAATAATTTTTTACATTGCTATTCATAAATACGTTTGGGAAAATATATCATTCCATCTAGTATTATTCACTTTAATAAATTAATGACTGGGAAACCATTTGTACTAAAATGGAGAGTAATTCCATAATTATTTAAATAGCGTGTAACTTGTAAAGCGCTGAACAAAAATACAGCAATATTTGTAATCGGTAGGTACTTTAAGATTTAATTTTTCGTAATAAATTGGCGCTTTAAAGAAATGGAAACAAATTGTAGTTGTTAACAACTTCAAGTGCGTCTTTTTATTCCAAGTCTTAGAAAAGAAGAATAGTATCTACCTAACATTCTTAATCAAGAAATCATCATAATGCAAGGGTAATTCTTAATCAAGAAATCATCATAATGCAAGGGTAAACTAGAAATTCTTAATAAAAATATCTTTTGTGATTAATAGACACTAATGTAACAAGCCAATGAATAAGTAATAAAATGATGTATTAAACATTCTAAACATGGGTACTTAAGGTAAAGTAAACTAAAAAAGCTGTGGATCATAAAAACGTTATATTTTCATCATAATAAATATTATATTCATGTTAATTGTGAGTAGTTGTATGCTACAGTACATCAATTTTAGTGTTTTAAAATAAAAAAATTTTTGATTAAATTAGCAAAAAAAAAAAAAAAAAAACCTTAAAGTCTGCAAGCGTTAAGGAATAATTTAAAGAAACTTGTGATAAAATAAATATTTAAATAAAATAAAATATTTTTTATTTGAAGAATAGTATCTATCTAATAAAATATTTTTTATTTTATTTAAATGGTTTTTTTATTTTAATAAATTTGGTTTTCCATTGAAAATTATTGATTTTACTTTATATACTATGAAGTGACTAATATACAAAGCAATTACATATTTGAGTTTAATGTTTCATGTAATATAATAAAATACTTATAAGTAGCAAATTTTGAAACCTGAAGGAATAGATATTTATTATATAAGCTATCATAGTATGTCATTTAAACTCATTTATTGAATTTAGTTTTTGAAAAACATCTGTTAACTATCTTTGAAGGGAACGTACAAAAAAATTATAAAACAACATTTTTTATTACATAAAAATAAATTATTGTTGAAGTAAAATACTAATATAAATTTAATAACACATGTAAGGATAAATAAGCAATTTCATTTAAGTATTTTTTTTACTTAATTATAATTGTTAGCCAAAGCAAAACCAGAAATTCTCAAAAAAAGACCAAATAATGTAATTTTACTTTTATTTCCTAATATCTGATCAGAAGCGTATGCATTAATTTCAACAAAAGTAGAGACATCTTACAGTACTTAATAGATGGTTATTCCATTTTCATTAAAATTTAAAAATTTAACTGTTATTAGTTTGCTATTTTCAAAAGCTTAATTATGAGGATTTTTTAAGTTACATGGTTGTAGTCACATAAACTATGAATTTTTATGATAAATTATTTAGAGTACTTTTTCTCATTAACCACAATTATAAAGATAAATTATTATTCCATTATTGGTTTTGTTTTTTGTTATATACGCACATACAAACTCGCTTACGCATATTGCTATGTCATGCATTTTCTTTTTCTCGTATTTATCATGTAAAAAAATCTGCATAGCGTCAGTGAAATTAATTAATATATTGCAATTAATCTCATTTTGTAAAGAATTAAAAACACTCCAAACATCAATTGTATTTTAATGATAATTTTGTATATTATGTTTCAGAATGTTAAATAATCAGTTTATCTTAAAATTTCTTTGAATATTATTTGTTCTATCTTATTACCTATGTATCATAAGAAAATTTTAAAAGATTAATTACTTTTTTAATAGTTACTTTAAGGCGCTATATGTGTACACTATTCATTAAAAATTAATGATTTTTTATACTTCATTTCTTCTCAATAATATTCCCCTTTATAAATAAGTAGAAAATAAATTTTAAAATAGTTGCATTAATTGTAATAATATTACTAGTGTTTAACAAATATTTGTTCTTGATTAGCTTTAATTTTATTTCATATTTCTCTATTGAAATTACATAATTGAATTAATTATAGAGGATAAAAAGAGTCCGTACATATTCAATTATAATTTCATTTTTAATCAAGGATAAATCCATTTTTAAAAGCAAAATGGATTTTTTAAATTAAATAATTACTGAATTACTATGTTTAAATTAAAAAATGTCTGAATTCAAATTTTTTATATTCAATACATATAGGCAAAATAAATAAATAAATAAATAAAAGTTGTGTATTATGTTCTTATATGTTATATTTAAAATATTTGGTTTGTAATAGTTTTTATTTCTTTCCCACAAGAAATCTATTCCTATTTTTATGAAATTCAAGAGTTGAATAAAACCTGCACACTCCAGTGGAAACCCGTACATGTTGATATTGAGGGAAATAAAAATGGAGATAAAAATTAGCCAAAGAAGCCAGAAATCTCAACATAAACAATAATAAAGTTACCCTCCAAGATGATGATATAATAGCAAAATCTAAATTAAAAGGAATGTCACTTCCAACAAAACTACCATCTTTGTGATATAGACATTGATAAATTAACCATAAAAACTAATGTCAGAATTAAAACCAAACACCAAGAAGTCAGGTAGATCGACAGAGAGGGTATGAGAATTATTTCTTTGGAACTTAGAGCTATTTGTGGATTTTATTTATACCTTTGTGCTTATAGGATTCTTATTCTTTGTATATACTTTAAGATGTAAGTCTAATTAACTTTTGTATGCAAAAAATGACATATGAGCAGCAAATAAAATTATCAATTCAGAATTAATTAAGTTAGTTTCAGAATAAAATTGAAACTGCTTAAGTGAAAAATTTTATGAAAGGTAGTGAGTATAATAAAATTACGAACATTTTTGAAAAAATTTTGCAATGAAATTACATACATTTTTATAAATATTAAATTATTTCAAATGGCCAGGCAATTAGTTAGGAATTCAATAGATCCCACATTTCGGTCATGTGACGAGAATGATGGTTGCTTGTATCCAACAAATGTAACATCGTATCTCAGAAAGTGGTTTAGTCATTTTAATTTAGAAGCAGAGACCAAGTAGATTAATATTATAACTGTCCTACCAGCTCCAGATGTATTATTCAACATAAAGAACATTGCTTTTTTACATGTTCCAACGATATATTTTACGTGACCCATTTGCCGTCAGGGATGGTCATAGTAAATGATTTGCAAGGTCAGAACAGAGACTTTGCTGGGTCAGACAGAACATAACACTACCTTTCTGTTAGGGAAGCAACCCCTTTTTTAATAGGCACAGAATCAATGTAAAATTATGAAATTTTACAAATTTGACCTATAAACTTCTTAATTTGATTGTTTTTCAAGGTTGAAAATGCCATTTTCAGAGGTTATAATTTTATAATTTCCGAAACCTAAGAAATGAATCTTATGAATTTTAAAATTAAATAGTTGAAACAAAACATATCTTAATTGACCCTTAGGAAAAATTTGAGCCTTAATATTTGCACATTTATGCTAATTATAAAGTGTTCAACATAATTTTAATCGTAAAGTTAGACATAAGAAAAGAAACTATGTATTACATTACTTGCTATGTATTATAATTACTTGAATTTAATTGTTGTAATGGAATTTCTTAATTCTAATATAAATATTTTTATATAAATGATCTAGGAAAATAAAAATGAAACTTTTGAATTTCTTGGTCAAGCGAAATTAATATTCTTATTGATTTTCTGAAAATATTATCCAAAATATTCTATTGACATTTAATAAAGTGTATGCTCTTGTAAGGTGAAAATATTTTTTGCTCTGTTAACAAATCGTTTAATTTGATATACTTAATCATTCAATATTCTTCTTTATAAGATAATATATCTCAAAGTAATTTTAACTCCAAGTTATTAATATAATTTTAATAAAATTATTTTTCGTATTTCCTTCAGAGAAATACTCACTTATATATTGATATTATTTATCAATGCACTCATAAAACATTTGTACTAATTTATCATTAAAATTTGTTGAATAAAACGTTTTAAGCTGAAGGCTTGTGCCACATATTATCATATTGCTATGAAAATTTTATAGAATATAATTTTAGCAAAAATGTCAAGTACAAAGATTTGATTTTTAAATATGTAAAGAATTGTATTTATTTTTTGACGAAAATATCATATAAGGTTTAGGTATCTTGATATTAGGATTCATTCATGGCATATATATATATATATATATGTATACAAGTATATATTTCTTTGTGTGATATTTATATTCATCGTCTAAGTTTGTCTACTTATATTGTCATAAAGATATTCTTTCTGTACTTATATTTGTATATGAATGACGAAAATCTGATTTTCATCTAATGATTAAGCTCTTGCGTGAAGAACGATTCTTTAAATAACTGTATTTTCATAAAATTTCAATGTATATTTTTAAATTCAAATGAAAATATGATAATTTGTTTAGAAGTAAACCGATTTTCAAAAGTAAATTCATTGATATGTATTTTTATAGGGCTTCAGATCCGCAGATATCCACTTGTCCTTCAACGCCGTGAGTCTAAAAAGAACAGCTACAAAAATTTATTAATGAAGATTGTTGGTCTAAAAAGAGCAAATTTTTTAGGTAACTATTTTTGATATTGTCACTTTTGTAACATTTTAGTACTTTAATTAAAACTAGACTTACTAATTACGTAAAATTGTGTGTTGATTATAATCCATTGTAATAATGTCATTACTTACTAGTATGTTATCTCTTAGTTTAAAATCTCAGTTTTGTTTGAAATTGATTGTGTTAGTCAAAGTATTTTGTTTCTTAAAAAGGATTTATATTTTATATACGATGTCTTATTGATATTATTACGGTACTTTATTGATATACTTTGTTTTCATTAATATTGCAGAAAGGATTTGTTAGACCTCTAGTTTATATTCCACACAAAAGGACATCTCGTTGATACTAAACAATTTTTATGTGTGGCGAGAGACGTATCACAAAACTTTTACCGGCCAAAACCCCATATAGTCTCCATGTAACTTTTAAACTTGTGCATGCATACATTAATTGTGTAAAACTATTTTATAAGTGTAGATGTTTATAAGATTCAGTGGATATAAAAATCTTACTTAACATTTTAAACAAAGGATCTGACTTAAATGTAATTGCTGAGATAATGTAATTTCGATATTTCTATTTAATGTATGTTTAAGGAACAATTAACGCAATTCATACCAATTTTTAAAGCACCATCAACACATTTCCTTTAAAATATCATTTATAAAGTTTTATTAACTTTCTTTCTAAACATCTTTATTATATAATTAATATTTCAAGGAAAAGGAATTTAAAAATCGTAAAATTTTTAATCTTTATAAAACATTGACTGAAAACTGCTTTCTATTCCTTTATCTAATTGTTTAAAGCACAACTTAACTTTTATATTCAATAACTTATAAATTCAAACATAGCCAAAATAATTTTATTAATTTATTTTATATTGTGTCATCATTTGTCTAAGCTATGTTATATAAAAGATTATGAAACTTTAGAAGAAATACAAATAAAATTTGAAAATTAAGCAATGTTTCATTGTATTAAATTAAATTACCTCCTATAGTATAAAATAATCTTTCAATGCTTACAATTAATTGATTGAAAATTAAATTAATAGTTTGCTTAATTAAGTTATATAAATAAAAGCTTTTATTTTTATATTTTTATACAAAATGAGTTCCATTTCGAAATGATTTGCAAAAGACTCAAAAGATACTGTTATTAGAATTTTTTCTGTTCTATTTCAAATGCTTATGTTGGGTTTTTCAAAACAGATTTTTGGTACAATTAGATTACTCCTACAGGTTAAAAATTATTTATTTAAATTTTGCTAGTAATAATATATTTTTAGTCACGATTTCTAAAATTTTTTATATCTTTATTTATTGCTAGACATATATTAAAATAAATATTACAAATAAATATTTACAAAAATTACTTATAAACTTATAATATACACTAATTTTGCAAATTATAAGCAATTATTGATGAAATTGCTAGTAACGTTATGTTTTTGTACAATATTCAACAATTTTTAATTCATTGAAAGTTACAAGATTTGTAAAATAAAATTAATTTTTCGAATAACTCTTTAAAAAAGATTACTTAATATCACTCTTTAAAAAAGATTGCACTAATTTATGCTGTTCATGTGTTACATGCGCGAAAATATTTACGGTAATTCTCAACATTTATTGTAAATTTGATGTTTGTTCCTAATTTCTTTTACTGAAAGAGGATTTAAAATTGGTTTCGCAGATTTTCCTATCTTTGGACCTTGCGCCATAAAATCAAACAACCAGGCAACCATATAAAATTGGTTTGTCCCACACGTAAGAAGATTTCTGCTCGTCTTTCTTGACTCACCTTCTTATATACATAGCGTACCTTGGATATAAGAAGGTGATCGACCAATATTGAAAGTGGGTTAAGTAAGTAAACGCTTTAAGTTTCAACTTTTCTATATTTATATGAAAAATATATGTTAATTTTTTAATAATATAATTAGATAACATTATTTTTAGCCCATAAAATTTAATATGGTTAATTTTTCTTAACTTGTTAATTTTTCATCTTATTTTAAATTTCATTTTCTGTAATTTATCATTTGTGCCTTTAGAGATATGCGTTCTCAAGGACTTAGCTATTACCTAATAAAAACTTAAATAATGGATCCCTCAGAAGCTTAGATTTAACTAACCTATATCTGAATTGTGTACCTATATCTGAACCTATTGAAATCTATATCTGAATTGTATTAACTAACCTAAATCTGAATGTAATCTAAATTGTGTGTATTTTCACATATAACTTCACATTTAAATTAAATAAATCTCATAATTTTTGACAGTTGTGAGAGCAAGGCCTTAAAAATTTTTTTCGATAGTGTACTTTCAATTCTAAAACGTCGAAAACACACAAGATTAAATTAAAAATTAGTTTACTTTTTGCAACAGAAAAAGTAAGGATACTCTTAATGTAAGGAAACAGTAATTCGATCTTGGAGATTATGTATTGATTGAATTCCAGTTTCTTGCAAAATTTTATTTCAGTAACTTTGTTGTCTAGATGCATTATTTTATAAGAGTTTAAGCGAATTTTGTGAATAAAGCAGTTAGCTGATGCTTAATCATTAAATAACAGAACATGAGGTAACTAACATACCGAGTTTTATCATTTATATTGAAAATGTTTTGCATTAATTTGTAAAACTCATTATATAGGTTTCACATTTTCTTCAAAGAGAAATTTGTTCTGTTATATTAATGTTGGTAGTTACTTATTCTAGTGTTAAAGAAATGATTTCCCTTTTGGAAGAAAAAATCATCAATTATGCTCCGTAGAAAGCAGCGATCCTTTTTTGATCAAGTATCCAAGTTCGATAGAGGAAGGATAGTGGCCTACCAGGATTGTAGAATATTTTTCAGGAAAATCGGTAGTCGTGTTGGACGAAACCAAACAACTGTAATGCGGATATGTGAACGCTGGATGCAGGAAGGTACAACGGACAGACGTGTTCAACCGCATCCACCTTAGTGCACCACTTGCCGGGATAACACAGCACATTAAGTCTGTAACGCATCAGCGAGTGTCTGCGCGTACCATTCGACGCCGTTTACAGTAGATTGGTCTGTCCGCAAGACGTACATTGCTTCGTCTACCCTTGACACAGAACTACAGACGTCTCGGACGCTAATGGTGGGATGAAAAAAGGATGTGGACGATGTTGAATGGAATGAAATCGTCTTTACTGACGAGTCACGCTTCTATCTGCATCACCACGATGGTCGCATTCGAGTCTGAAGACACCGTGGAGAGAGGATGTTGAACAGCTGCGTTATGCACCATCACACTGGTCCTGCATCGGTTGTTATGGTATGGAGCGGTATTGTATATACCTCTAGTACGCACTGTCTGATATTGTAAATAGCGAACGTCTACATATCCGAGGTGTTGAAGCCAGTTGTCCTTCCTTACCTTCAGGGCTTGCTCACAGCCATATTTCAACAATATTATGTGCCAACACTCGTGGAAAGCATTGTCCAAGTGTTCTTCGTCAATCGCCAGATTGAATTGCTTCCCTAGTAGGCTTGGTCTCCTGATCATTCACCGATAGAAAACATATGGTCCTATGGATGTTCAACGATTGATCCAGATTACATCTTCTCAACGATTAACCCAGATTACAAGATTTCTTTGAAGTAATACCGAAACGTGTGGCAGCTGTGTTCTCCAACAATGGTGGCTACTCCGGCTGCTGATTTTGGCATGAACCGCAAATTTAATCGATTTGCTACTCTATTAACCTGTTATCTACAAAATAAGTTTTGTTGTGATATCTCTTGTCCTTCTTGATGCTGAAATTAAGGTGGTAATTTATTCATATCAGCGTATTACATTCGTCAAATTTACTCATATTTATAATCCAATTTAGTTAATTGAAATTATCTGTAGACATATTGTTAATCACTATATTGAATCATTTAAAATAAATATGCAAATCATTAAATCAAAGCAACCGAAATTAATTAATTACCAACACAAATTTGCTTTGTACATATGTAGCAATGGTATATATTGATATATGCAAATCAGCATTGCAGCAAATGCATACATTACGAGTGCCTGTTGTGATCTAAAAGGAGAAGAGATTATCGATTTAATGTACATCATTGTTTATATGAGAATCTTTTTCTGTTTTTTCTAAAATTTGTCCTCGTATCAGACATTTAAAGTTTTCTAGCTGTTTTCTGAGTTCAATTGAAAAAATGGTAACTCCAATAGAGATTGCGGATTATCATTAAAAAAATTTGTGGTTGTGTTGGACGAAACTAAGCAATTGTGATGCAAATCTGTAATTTCTGCATTGAGGAGGCTGTGGCGGAACAATATCAACGATATCAACGATACTTCCTTTGTTACACCACGGCACGCGTTGATAGTCAAGTTGGACATATAGAAGTGATGGATCGCTCATTCTTTTTACAAGCCGTAATACAACAGATTCACACAATTTGGCGTACACTCGTATTCGTTTAGCGTCGTTAGCTGCATTGCGTCCATTACTTCCTTTACGTTTGACTGAAAAACACAAGTGATTGTATCATTAATGCTGCTGTGAATGACGGATATATCCAATAGAATAAAACTTCATAGTCTTTTCTGACGAATATCACTTCTGCCACGAAGATTAGATTTGAGCTAGTTATATTGTGTTGAGACTCAGCTGAACTGTGACATTATGCATTGTCACACTGGTCTTGTACCATATTTATCATTTGGGGTGAGTATTAGAATACACCCTGCGTTCCTCTAATATACATGTGTATTGAACAGTAAAAAATTTATCTCTGAGATGTTGGAATCAATGGTCCTCCCATAACTTCAAGGCTTTCTCTCAGCCATATTTCTACAAGACAATGCTTGACCAAAGTGGTACACAATGTTTAAGCATATTTGTCCCTTTTGTTCTCCTTTTGAGTACATATCATTTAATTTTTTTTTACTTTTTGATAAAAGCTATTTATAAATACAATGAATATTCTCAATTTTAGATTATTTTTATCTGAAACTAATTTATTGGGTTTTTTTAAAATACTTAGTACAAATTTTGCAGTTTGTAAATTGCTTTCAAATTCTATATTGCAAAATATCACAATTATTATAGTTAAAATATATAAATGGAAATCTATAAGAATTAATAAATTCAATTAGAATATTTATTTCCTTTTTTTTTAAATAATTTTCTATATTTCCTTCAAACACTTATTCTTATTCCTTGTTATCAAATACAAATTTTGTTTGTAATTTATTTATCACTTAAAGCTTTAAGTATTCTAATTACTTAAAGCTATTAGGATTCTTATTCTAAATGTTGTTTGATTTCTCTCAATGCTTTATCATGGAAAATACTTGGTTATTAGAATGATCAGAAATTCTAATAAACAATAGAAATTTAACATACACTAATTTTCTATTAATCTTCCATTGGAAAATATCAGGAACTTTTCTAAAACTTCATTGAAAAATATCAAGAATGATTTCTCGATAAATAAATAAATCATTTAATCACGAGAGAAAACTTCTTTCTTGTATAAATTTATGGTTTTTTTAAACATAAAATATCTCTCACTTAGTTCAGTTAACATTGTTTTTCAAAGTTCATAAAACCTATAAAATTTTTTAATATAGTTGAGAATTGAGTGAAATTGACTGCATTACTGAACCTTAAATTGAATAAATAAAAGTATGAACAGTTAAGCTTTCTAAATGCATTAAGAAACAAAACATCACGAAATGTATCAAAAGAATCCATATGTATGTAATGTTATCTTTGTTTCTAAAAGAAAAATATTTAAAAGCATCCAATAACACTTTATAATGAGTGCGCTTTTTAAGTATCTTAAATGGAATAAAAAATGATTCATTGCCTAAAACTATCTACTATTAATAAAAAAAGTATGTACAAAAATAATGCAATATTAGCAAATGCATCGACAAATAATACTTACTTCTCTTTTTCTTTTTTTGAATTTAAGTTGCAAGAAAAGTGATTATACAGCATGTATCACAAAAAAGTCGCTTTGTTACTTACGAATAATTTAAACGCAAATATTTTTGCTTGTAGAAAAAAATAATCAGTAATCATTTTTAAATTATTATATTGTTTTTTAAGTAAAATGATTCTTCCAAATGATAAGATCTTTTTAGCGAATAATATTTAAAAAAACGCAGAAAAATTGTCGGAAATTCTCTCAAAACTATATAAAAGTTTAATTCGGCAAATTTAATTTGAAAGTATTGTTTGTCTGTTACATTACACGTGCATTAAGATATACAATTTCATTAACATTTTAAAATTTAATTTTATTATCAGTCTAAGTTTCTATGTTAAAGCACGTGATATACATTCATTATTGGCAAAGATTAATGTATAAAAATATATGACACTACTTTAAAAATTTGAAAAATTTTGACTTTAAGAGTCAGAACTATTAGCAGCCTTAATTATACTCAAATATTTATAAGACAATAGTTAAAAGCGTGAATGAGTTAATAAACAGATGAAAAATACTTTAAAGAAAGATGTTAAATTAAAATATGGATGTCAAATGGTCGGATGTACAGTTGAGTTGGATTTAATATACCTACAGCTTTCATTACAATAATAATTTTTTAGAGAAAATAGAAGAATAATTTGTTCGTGATAATGAGAAAATCGACCTTTTCTAAATAGGGAACTGATGCAGAAATATGATATAGACCTGATAATAGAAATTTAACACTGTTTTTTTCATCAGGAGCAATGATTTGTATAATGATATATTCGAATATGAAATTTCTCAATTAAACAGTTAAATTTATAGTATCAAGTCAAACAAGCAAACATTTTTAGAAAGAATTTCTCAAAGAACTGATATTTTATTCTGAAATATAAAAGCATATTTAGAATTCAGTAGTACTTTTAGATTATATTTGGTAAAAGAATCGTGCATTCTCATGGACGTAAATTTATGTAAATGGCGTAGGTAGAATTATTATTTACAGAAAATTATTTAATAAGCAAAACTAATTTCATAGTTTTAGAAATAGTTTTTAACGGGCTCTGAGGGATCAATTTTTTATGAAATATTATAAAGTCTATAACACGCAATGTGAAGCCCGTGGCTTAGTAGTAGCGTTTCACGATCCCGAGATGCAGGTCCGAGGTTCGATCCTAGTGCTGGGCAAGGTCAACTCAAAATTTTATAGCTTCAGTGGGTCGATAAATTGAGTACCAAGCATGCTTGGGAACTGAACAGTAGGGGCTTTCGCTTTAGGCTGACCACCTAATCAGCTATATGCTTCGTACTCCATGGCAACTTGGTTAGGAAAACAGTGATGGGCGCTATAGGCTTTGCTGCCCGCATGGGCTGTCGTGCCATCGAGAGAGATAGTTGTAAACTAATGTATAAATCATGTTCACCCAACTGATTTTTAAACTAATAATTTTTTATGACACACATAAAATATTGAATACGAAGAGTTTAAAGGGCTTAGTTACCAAATAAAAAAATTGAATGAGTAATACTTATTCATTCAAGTTTTTATTATTTCATTAAATTTTTTACAACTTCAAGCTTACACAGTGAATAATAATAGCTAAGAGCTTATTGATAGTTTTACTTTTATTTTTTGACTTGATAATTAAACAAGAATTTTTATGGATCATATTAAATATCATTATGACTTTGTAAATTAATGTTGTTATTGAAAGCTTTAATTTTCAGCAATGTTTTATTTTCTTTGCAAATATAAATTGATGGATTGTGCCATTTTTTAAAAATAATCTCTAACTTTAGCTAAAACATTTTCACATGAAAAGTATTCTATATTATTTATTACTATTCAATAATGTAAATAATATATTTTATGTTTTGTTTCAGAAAGGAATTTACAGAACTGTAAAATCTATGAGCCTTTATAGCAAATTTCAATATTTTCTTTAGCTGTAATCTGCAAATCTATATTTATGATGTTCATATAAAAAAGATTCTTTCGTAAACAAGTTGGTTTCTTGAGGTTATACTACATTCGTAGATAAAAGAATATTGTCTTCAAATATAAAGAAATCACTCATTTAAAATATGAAAAAAAATTCAAATATCAGAATACATGTGTATCCTAGCATGGAACATGATATATATATATATATATATATATATATATATATATATATATATATATATATATATATATATATATATATATATATATATATATATATATATATATATATATATATATATATATATATATATATATATCTATATATATATATATATATATATATATATATATATATATATATATAATGTATGTATGTATGTATGCATGCATATATATATATATATCTTTATAAATCTGGTTTCTTATAAAATGAAGTTTAGAAACTGTTGTGAATTTACTAGTAGGAAAATTGTTTGTTCACTACAACTCATGAATCCATTCGTAATTTATAAAAGATTCATACTTCAGTATCAAACTTTCTTGAAATGTTAAATACTAATTAATACACTAACTTACATTTGATATTCAAATGGTAACTTTTATTACGCAGTATTAACTTATTGTACTAAAATAATAAAATGTAAGACGCATTTTTACAATGATATATATATATATATATATATATATATATATATATATATATATATGTGTGTGTGTGTGTGTGTGTGTGTGTGTGCGTGTGTGTGTAAGTATTTATTTTCAGTGAAAAAAATAAATACAAGCAAGAAGATTAAAAGATGAGCATCAAAAAGGGACACAAAATGTAAAAGAAAGACAGAAAGTATTACCCTAGAATCTATCTCTCACGCCATTATTTAAATCCATTAAGTAAACTACAGCAATGGACATGATTAAAATTCATGGGTTCTTTTGAACCACATAATCGACAATCAGGATGGTCATATATCCACAGGTTCACCCAGATAGTTGTGACCTGTTTTGAGACGAAAGAAGGGTGCAGTATCTCGGTGAGGCTTGTCTGGTATTGCCTCCATATCTGCCTCACTCCAGTTCTTGTTTTTTATCCTTTCTCATAGCCAAGAGGAGTTATTAATTTGCATTATTTGTTTTATCTATAGTTTCCCCGAGATGTAGGATAGCCAGAGCAATTTGACTGAATCATCTGAGTGCTCTCACAAGCCTGCTCGTTACCGAAAATGCCCCAATGACTGGGAATCCATTGGATGGTAACAGGTTTGTACTTCTGTACTAGAAGTCTGATGAGCTCCCAGAACTGGAGTAGACTATCCGATATGGTGTTTCCTTGCGAATTAATTTCTTGGATTGCGTATATATACCATATTAATATTTATCACCATTCAGAATCATTTTGGTAAAATATTCAATTTTTAGTCTTTATTGTACAGAAAAGAAATCACACTCACTTCTTTAGAAACAATCTTTTAAATTTGAAGTTTTATGAATCTCAGCTCAAATAATTAATAAACTACAAAAATAAACTAATAAATTAACAAATTAGAAAAATCATTTAAAATTTAATAATAGAAAGTAAGAGGCAAAATAAAAGAAGGTTAGTATTTTTAGTATTTTTTCAAGTATAAATTTATTTAAATCAAAATGGATATTTTAAAATAATCTCATGGGTGTCCATTTGAATTCTTTGCGAAAAGAGCAAATAGGAATACAATAACATATATTTACAATAGTTTCTTTTTACAACAGGCTGAAAATCTTTTAATAATACAAATTAACTTGCTTAAAAATTTGGTTTAGCAGATTTTTACATCAACTTTGAAAACCGAGACTCATTATTTTTTGTGAGTTGGGCAATCTCTTTAATTTGATTTACACGGTTAAAGAATGTCCTTTACAGTGCCAATACTGATTTCTCACGATTTATACTATTCTAGTAATTTGTTATATGTTTATTTAACAACTTCCATTTATCTGTTTTTAAAATAAAAGTACTGTTTATAATATTTATTAACATTTAATAATAATTTTTCAATTTTCTGTTCACAAATATTTGTTGCGTTTTATTTATTTGTTTTTCCGTTAGTCAGATTTTCTAGATTTTCAAATCTAAAGAATTATTTTTATTTTATTATTGAACGCTTTCTAAGACATAATTTTATCCATTTAAGTAGTGAATATCACTTTTACAATTTTGATCTCATTGACACAATTTTAGTAATAAAAATATCTGAAAGTGAAATTTTAGTGAAAGGGATTAAAAGCTGTTTTGCTGCTCGATTTCAAAATTTTTAGTTTTTTTATCAATTAAAATATTAAGTGAAAATATTAAATTTATTTTTATCTTTAAACACAAAGAAAATGAAAAGAAAAAAAGTTATCTCCTATGAGAGGGAAAAAGGAATCATCTTTCACTTGATGTACGATAAAATATAGTGATGAAATTTTCTTTGCTCAAAATTAGAAAATAATCTTTTTCATATGGAAGAACAGAAAACAATCTAAATGATATTTTAAGAAATTATTTTTAAAACTTTATTTAAACTAATTTGGAAAAAGTTTATTTAAGTATTTTAACACAAACAAAATGCATTTTTAAAGTGAATAACATCACCCTAAATATTTTTTTACTTTATAAATTTAAACCTTTAAACAAAATTATTGAAAGGCATCTGTTTAAAATATTATTGGAATTGGTTGAAGTATTTTAGCTCCTGATTGACAAATGTTGACCAAAATTAAGCACCACTGTTATCTCTTTAACATGCATAATTGTCAGAAATATTCTTTTAATTATTCATATTGTAAGTAGGTTGTTGTTAATATGAATGTCACGCTCGAAGAACTCTTTTTTAAATGTTTTTATATTGATTCCTGTTATTTATACCATAATAAATAATTTTAAAATGTAAATCAATTTTAAAAATCTGAATCTAGTAGTGAAGGCTTTTAAACTGAAAATTAAATGAAAGATTATTTTGATGCAATAAAGAACTACCATAAATTTTTTTCTAAGTATTAAATCATAAATAATTTTAATTCGAATAATAGTGGAATATAAACTTATAATTATTGGATTATATTTCCATACAAAAATTTAACTAATACAAATTTATGAAATAATTAAATTCACAAACTATTGTTGATTCATTTAAAATATGATTTGAATATAAGAGAGCATAATAATGAAAGGCTTGAAAATTTATTTCTCTATTATTGACATTCGATTCATCTTAAGATTTGTCCATAAGTAGTATATATTTAAACTTTTCAAATTTATTATTACATTTGCACTCATATTATTACATTTGCACTCGTATTATTACATTTGTACTCGTCAACTGAGATAAAAACTGAATATCATAATTTATATATTAAATTATTTCTATATTGAATGTTTTCAATGGTTTTCATATTACAAATACAGTACAGTACACAGAAGCATATACAGAAGTATTTTACATTCAATGTATGCTATAACGAATTTTTATTTCTTTTTTTAAATTAATGGACTGAATGGCGATAAAAACCGATAAAAGTTATGTACTTGTAATGATTAATAAAAGTAACCAATTTTTAATTATTTAAAATGCTAGATTTTAACTTTCCTTTGCTTGTATTTTTATAAATCAATCAACTTATAAATAGCTTAATTTTAATTTCTTTAGTTGTGCTTTTTTCCCTTTATGATGTTTATTCTCTTTTCTAATCTCCTTATAATCTTTTTATATATATCGACAATTTTCATAATTTTTGAGCATTGCTTTTCCTTTTTCTGTCAATTTTTTAATTCTAATTTATTTGTTTTATGTATTTAGATGTTTTCAAAATTTTACATGAATGCTAATTTTCAGCAATAACTATGTATAATACTCATACTTCATCCACCAAATTGTTCTCAGTTGAAATTTAAAATTGCAAGTACATTTGAATTCCCAGAAAACTTTTTATTTTAACTTCTTGCAGCTATTTTTGCAATTTCATACCAAATTAATACAATAAAAATTAGGCTTTTAATAACGAAATATTATCTGGGATAAATCGAGGATACATTAATTTTTGTATATTATAAGATATAGTAAATCATATGATATATATATAAGCTAAAATGCTTTATACATAATTTATTTATTATGCATTCGTTTCTTAAAGTAATACCATTAATATTCAACAACGGAGAATTATTTTAAGCATTTTGAGGGAAATACAACTGCTAAACATGAATGAATAAAATAATTTGAGCTTATATGTTTCAAATCATCGAATTATTTAAATTCAGGCATGTAATATTTCTTTTAACAATAAATAATTATGCCATTTAGCTCTATAATTTTGAAAGGTAAGGTTATCAAAGGAGTTCAGAGAATGGAAGATCAAGAGAATTTTATAAGGTTGAAAGACTTGAATATATCTTTACCACACTCAAGAGAGCTTATAATTTTTCATAAGTTTTTGCACATTAAATTAGTAAGCATAGGAAGAAAATCACTAGAACTAGTGTCATTTCGGAATCAATAATATAACTTTATGATGACAAATACATTTTTTAATGTCTTTTATATCGTTACAACCATCCTAACTTATAGCTGGTCATAAAATTTATATCCCTCTCTTTGAAATACACAAACATAAATAAGCACATTCCCTAAAAATAACGGAATTACTATATGTTTGTAAAGTATACTTTACAAATATGGCTTAGGTCCAAAGACAGAAAGTACATGTAAAATAGCTATAACTACAGCGCTTTGATACATTTGGGAATAAATAATTGTAGTTCACAAATATATAATAGTAGTTAGATAAGTATTATAGTATTCTTCATCGAGATATAATTAAAATCTGATAGAGATGACAGTGGAAGACTTCAATTTAGAATTGATTGTACTAAACAGATAATAAATTTTCATGATATTGAGATTGGGTATTGTGATGGCCGAGATACTATTTTCAATACATCTTTGAGTTTCGCAATCAAAACTAAGCAAATCCTATTGCATGAATAGGAACAATATCCTCTTGGAAAATTTCACACAAAAGAAAGAAACAAAGCTTACAAAATATGATTGACTATGTCAGCCTAAAAATGTCTACATCTATCTCCAGTGATTCTTCCTTTTAAGGTAAAGATTAGGGCAAAATGCATTGCAGAGCTTTCCATACCATAACATATGCTTGGTAGTTTTTAGGAGACAACTCTGATTATATGCTTACGCAAATGTCCTTTCAACATGCAGATAACCTATTGCGAAGAAAAGTGAGAAATGTGTTTCGTTTATCCACAAAACGTCCACGCCTGTAGTTAGTACCAATGGAGTTTATACTTTATGTGCTGTGTATGAAGATACACCAATTTGTAACAATTGGCACAAAATAATCCAGATGCGGACTGAGCTCTGCGGTCACTATGGTTTCAAGTATTTTCAGTTTTAGACAATTCAATGTGTTTCAATATCTGTCCTCAACCAATTTTTCCTTCAACCCACTATTTTCCTAAGACAGGTATGTCTTGTTGTGCTATGTGTATATTTTCCTGAATTTAGAAACTAGAAATGGATAAAAGAATGTTTCAGGAACACTATTTACAACTATTTAAACTTCGCAAATTCTCTTTTTTAAAATGCGCAAAGTCTAATATTTTCCGTTTTGACAAATATCCATGTATATAAAATTTTTACGCACATGAAATTTATTTCATAGTACTATTATACATATTACTGTAAAAAAAAAACTAGTTGCGAAAATAAATTTTAAAGGTTTAAAGCTCATTCTTAAATGCACTTTTTGTTTGTAAATGATTCCGTTATTTTATTAATCACTTAAATTGTATATATGCTCATTTTAAAGAAGTACTTTCATAAAAATTTCGTAACTTACTTATTTTTAATAATACATACCTACGTACCTACATACATACACACACACACAATATATACATATATATATATATATATATATATATATATATATATATATATATATATATATATATATATATATATATATATATATATATATATATATATATATATATATGGAAATTTACTCTAATTTCATTTCTAAATAGTAATTAAGAAAATATTTTTAAATCCTTATGAATAACATAATTTAAATTATTATTTCAATTACTGTAAGTGAATATGATTTTCAGTCTAATAATTTATTTTGCATGAAATCATATTTCTATAGAAACATCAATATTGATCTCAAAAATTCTTTTAGAAGTTTTCATATTTTGAAATAATTAATTTTGAATTTTGATTAAATGTGAATCAGACCGGAACATTTAGTAATGTATCTTGATAGGATTATTAATATTGGAATAGCTAATATTGGATTTGAATTTTGATATTAAATGTGAATCAGACTGGAATATTTAATAATGGATTGCAAATAATATCTAACTTTTATCTTTCAAATTTGTTTTCAACAATCATTTCAATATTTTTGTTTTTTGATTAAATTATTTATTTTTAAATATAAATTCTAAATTTATTTTTTAAATTATAAATTGAATTGAAGACTTTTAAAATTCTTTTAATTGTATATAAATCATTATATGTATTATTTTAAATATTGTTTGCCTAGCGGAGATTTAAAATAAATATTTAAACATAAAAATACATTTTAGTCACGTATTTTTATTGTCTGGCAAAAAATGTTGTTAAGTAATCAAAATATTTTTCACACAGAGAATGAATTTAAAATTAAACTATTTCTAGGCAATTTAAGTAATGTTTCTTGAAAAAATTGTGAGAAACGAATGACTCATTATTTTAGTAAGTATTTTTATTTAAAAGTAATATATTTGTTACTGATTATTCCATCATCAAAAGTGGATACTTGTAATCCTATTTTCTCTCTATAGATGCTTAGAAGAATTTCGTTAGAGATCATTTTAGAAATAATTTCAAGATGATTTTATAAAAATATTTAAAAAAATAAGCAATTAAATATACTGTGTTAGAAATTTGTGTAGCCTTTATTATAAAACAAAGTTCATTAATTCTTTATTGCTTGTTTCTGTATTTCAAAAATAAACTTTTAATAAAGTCTTGTTTCATGAAACTTACTTTATAATAATATTTTTCTATGCTCTTTAAGAGCATGAATTAAAGGTTTTGTTTTTCTTATAAAAGAGGGAGAGAGAGATTTGATTCAACAAAAGAAACATGTAGAAATGAAATATTTCTTTATAATCGAAATCTTTCTTATTTAGTTTACCACATTGAAATCTTAATATATTGATAAGTAGCTATTTAAAAGTATCGATTGTTTTGCAATCTTTATCAGTCATCTTCCTTTGAAATCAATTAATCTATTCTTCAAATGATAGAGAATGATATATAAAATTGTATGCATCAAATCGCCTTGTAATTCAGAATATGTTTTCAAATAAGATTATGATAGAATTTAATAAAGTTTAATGTTATCCTTTTTTATCGATGAACAAATAAATAAAAATTATACTTTAAGTTTCAAATTTAATACATTTTGTTTTTCAGAAATATTTATTAAATTATTACAAACATTTATGATCACTCATTATTAAATTTTCATTTCATTTTCGTTATTTTTGAAAATTACTAATGATATCAAATAATTTCACAATTTTTTAAACCATTTCTCATGAAGGTTTTTCTTACTTCAAACGGACTCAAAAATATATTATAAAAACATTTCATTTTAAACAAAATATCTTTTGTTAGTGAAAATATTTTACTCATATATATTTAATACTCATACATATTTAATTTTTTAAAAAGGAAAATTAAATTAATTATTTAGATAGCATGTATACGTTTTTAAGCGAAGTAAATCATATCTTATAAAAGAAACATTTCTAGATTCCTATCTTTTCATTTATTTGTAACAATTATGTCTTCACTTTTTATATTAATATTGTAATAGTGATTTTTATTTGTACAAACATTGATATCTAACCGTTTTTTATTTAACGTATGCAGTTTTGATGATCTGTTATGTTGATTTCTCACCACCCATTGAATTATAAATTACTTTAATTAAATGTTTTATTAATCTATACTGTCCTCTCCCTATCATTCTGAGATAAGTCATTCTGTTACGAAGAAAATGTTCTTATTATCAACTTCTTAAGAATTTATTCTATTATTATCTGCATTACATCATCTATTCCCACTGATAGAAGCATTGTTAATAAGCAATGTAATTTCCACTTCTTTGTCATTTTCTTGAAATCTTACAAAAAATTCTAATTTTGATGATTTGATTAAATTTTATTCTATTATAAGTTTCATCAGTATGTTTAACAATAACAATAAATTTTGATTTTAAAGTCATTAAAAGGATAATTTACAGATTTAAAATAAGTGTAAATTAGCAAATTGTAGCTTTTTCTGGGGATAAATAAAATTAAATTATCATTTTTTCTTTTTTGAAATGGAAGTACAATAGTTTTATTCTATTCATTAAATGTTAAAGCAGTATTGTTATAAAAAAACTGAGATGTAAACATGTAATCAAAATTTCGAGTACAGGCAGTTTTTCCTTGCTTGTGTTGCACGTTTTACAGAAATTTGAAAAATGAATATAAAATTAATAACTTAAATTTGTGTAAATAAACTATGGAGAAATAGAACAAAAACAAATTGAAATTATTATGCACACATTGTTATTGTTGTCTCAGGCCATCTAGGCTGGCAATTTGGGGTCACTGCTTCACTTTTCCATTTGATTCATAATTTGGTGTGGATTCTGACTTCTTTGGTACACACATGCCATAGGTATCCTTTATAGGGTAGGCAACTATTCACAACCATTTCATACAAGGAAATGACAAAGACACAAGAGAGAGAAATTATATCCATGCCCGAACCAGGGTTCGAACCCAGAATCTCCCTTGTATGCCTATGTATTAAACAAATGTATTAACCAAGTCTATGTATTAAACAAACAAGGAAGAATAAAACATAGTGTATATATGATATCAGGCATACAAACCATGAATGTAAATCCCTGTAGCATTTGCACCACATATCTTCCGTACAACAAATGAATAGTACGTTGTTGGTATGATGGTTAATACATTGTATGTCTGCCTCCCATATAAGGAAATACAGTCCGTACAACGTCGAGGCATGCAGAGGATAACATTATTGAGCTGCACTTAGGACAGAGAGCTCCACTCAGCCGGCAATATTCTCCGAAGATACGGAACATATGTAGGAAGAGGTTGATGGACTGCGATTTGTCAGTCAGGTATGTCCCACACATGTTCTATCTGAATTAAATCTAGTGAGAATGCTGGCTATTAAATATAGATGATATTCTATGATTAATATCTGTTGTTGGTAAGGCATCAATAATAACAATCTATAGTCGAAATGTAAGGATGAGAGTTGTCATCCATAAATATAAATTCAGTGCACACAAAGCTCCTAAACAATCTGACATGCTGTACCAAATAAAGTGCCATTAACTTTGACTTCTCATGGTTCCGATTTTAACATGCAGATCTGTTCTGGAATTCAGTATAATGCCTCTAAAAAGACGATTCCTGCTTCATGATAATATTCTTGATCCACTGAAAAGTTGACATTCAATGATATTCTCTTGGTGATACTAGGTACCTGGCATTTTTTATATGAACTTCCGACTTGAATCGGACTGCAGACTAAATCTTGAATCCTCGGGAAAACATAACAGAAGACCACTTTGAATGTGTCAATATAACAAGTTCCTTAATTGAAGATTACCACTGGCAGCATTGAGTTAACCTGAGCGGAACATATATGACAGGACTACGAGCATATAGACTAAACTGTCGCGGACATCTGCCCACAATTTGCCTTGAAACAGTTATACCCGTGGTTGACAATAATTGACGTGACAAGCCCGCTACTGTGCTCTGTTTGTTTCTTTTTGTGGTTACTGGCAAATATACCGATTATCATTCTATATTGTAATGTCAATTTATATTTCCATCTTCAAGGATTCATTTCTACAGCTTACAGATGACACTGAGTTCATTCTGAGTTTCTCGATTACTGTCATCTGTATACCTCCGCATTCCAAGTGGCTGATAATTCGACCACGTTAAACATCAACCACATACATTCTCTGAGTTACACTTATGCGGTTGTGGCCCTAAGGGCCTAATGGAACGGCTATGAACGCATTTTTTGATTTTTAACATGTCCTTATTTATACCCCTCCTTGGCGTCACAGCTGCCTTTTCGTTATTTGTATTTAATGCTTGACCCCTGTGTCTGATATTTCTACTGGTGGCATTTTCCTATTCACATTCGATTTCCATGCGCTTTTTGAATATCCTTTATTTATAAACAAGTGTATATTTTAATTACAACAATTTTCCATTCCGCAATTTCTTTTACGAAATTAGCGCTTCTGAAGCAGAAGTAAATACAAACAAAATACAAATATTTTAAATTGACTCATATTATGATTTTTTCCCACTTATCTCTAACAACATTAATGAAAAGCGGTAATTTCGCGAATAATTTCCTAATAACTAAAACAATTTCTTAATTTTTATTTTATGCATTAATCAAAATCAAAACA
The DNA here is from genome assembly GCA_037975125.1 of Latrodectus hesperus. Taxonomy (NCBI): domain Eukaryota; kingdom Metazoa; phylum Arthropoda; class Arachnida; order Araneae; family Theridiidae; genus Latrodectus; species Latrodectus hesperus. The sequence goes on along the minus strand of CM075857.1, from coordinate 37,995,529 downwards.
TTTTCTATAGATTTATGAAATTTTATTGAAATTAACCCCAAAAATGATTGAGGTCAACAAGGAATTTTAACATACAGTTGCGAAGAACTGAATTTAAAATGCTATTATACACTGCTGGACAATTGCTAAGGACGGATCACAAATTGCAATGTAGCATAACATTAAGCGAGACATGAGGCCTACTAGGATAAAATACTCGTTTAGTTGCCACACTGTTTGGACATTAGAATAAAGAATATTTATTGTTCTGAAAAGTACAAAAGCTGTGAAACATTTGAAAGAAAAAAATGTTCATTTGATGCTGCATACGGAAAAATGGAACCATGCATCTAAAAGTCAGCAGGCACCTTGAAGAAAGGTATCAGTACGGGATATGTCCACCGTAGAGTGTGATACAACATTCCACACGTCGTATCATAATTTGCCCAACATTATCCAGCAGCTGTTGAGGCAATTTATCCCATTCCTCTGGGAGTGCACAGATGAGGGTGTTCTTCTTTGTCGGAGGATAGTTTCGACCAGCAACTTGCCTCCCAAAGCATCCCACACATTTTCAATGGGGTTAAGATCTGGAGAACGTGATGGCAATACGAGGCATTGAATAATCTCGCTGTCTAGACAATCCTGAACAGCGAGTGTTCGATGACATTTTGCGTTGTCTTCCATAAAAACAAATTTATCACCGACAGCACCACGGAAAAGACAATCATGAGGAAGTAGAATTTCATTAATGTATCGTTGGCCCGTCATAGTCCCATTCTCAACCACATGTAGGGGAGTACGGCCGTTGATCATGATGCCGGCCTACACCATGTCACTGCATGTTGGATATCGGACCTTTTCCTGGATATTTTCTGGACGATAAGCAGTATCACTCTCGCGCCAGATCAGTTGGCGTCTACAATCCGAAGATAGACTGAACCAACTCTCATCTGAGAATAGTACGCATGCCTAGTCCTGTTCAGTCTCAATTGCGATGCTCACGACACCATTGCAAATGGGCAGTATGGTGCTGTGTTGGTCAATGGGACACACACAACAGGTCTGCGGGTGTATAGTCCTCCTCCCCTCAAACTTCTGGCAACAGTTTTTCGGGAGATCTTCTTTCCTGAGGCAGCAAGAAACTGATTTGCCACCTGCTGAGCTGTTGTGCGCCTGTTCCTTTTTGCTGATAGGACGATATATCTGTCTTCTGAAGGCGTCGTACTTTTAACACGACCTCCCCGTGCTGCCAACTATACATTCCAGTAATTTTAAATGACTTCCACAGCCGTGAAACAACGCTGTGAGCGATGTCGAACTCCCTGGCAACATCTGTTATTTTTCGCCTTTCTTCGATCTTTCCAATAATTCGGCCACGCAAAAAATCATCTAAGTGACGTCGGGAAGACATACCAAAAATTTCAAGTTCGTCTATTAAATCTTCCCTGTGAAACTTTTACTTAAAGCAACAACTGTTCACACGTGTCAAAACCTTTAAAGCTCTTATGAACGCTATCACGTGATGAACTGACGTGGAAAAAATTTGCATACGCATACTTTTCCTTACTATATCCCGCACTTATTCTAATTTTCCACATTTTGCTTCCTTTCATTTTGTGGTTGCTATGGATGATAGTGTTATCCGTCCTTAGCAATTGTCCAGCAGTGTATAATAGCAAATGTTTCATAGTTTTGAAAATTGTCTACACAAGTTGGAACATAAACTATTTTTTAATCTTGTGAAAAAATTCATAAACAGTAATTATATCATGGTAAAGTGTAGATATTCATCTGATAATATTACAAAATAACAAGTTTTATATTTTTTAGTTGAAAATTAACAATATGAAAAAAAAAGTTCAAATGGAAGTTCATTTTTACACACTATGTAGTGCTCTTTATTTAAACATTATGGAATGATATTTTTTCAATAAATAAAAACATTATTTTAAATTTGACAGCATAAGTTTGGCAAAAATTCAAATTTAAAAATAAAATGTACTACGAGGAGTAATTAGGATTATAAAAAAACTACTATATGTATCCATAAGTATCCACTCTTTTTTCAATAAATATTTTTTCATTTATTAGTTATTTTCTGTACATTTAAGGATAGTTCTCTTTATTTTATTGTAAATTACAATTCATGCATTAATATTTGATTTTTTTAAGGGAATTTTATTTTATATGTTTAAATTTATACTTTCAGTTTAATAAAATTGTATAATTTGACGATAATTACTTGAGAATCATTTTTTTAATATAGAAATATATTTGTATAAAATGTTAGTTTTTAAAAATAAATAAAATATCACTGATGATGAAAATGTTTGCACGGATATGTGTAATTTCATTCATTATGACAAACATATTCTGCTAAACTACTTCTAGTTTCATTTATAATTCTTTATGCGAAGTTTAAAATTATTGTTTGAATTGAGGTTCTTCTATTACGAACATAATTAAAATTATATTTAATTTATCTATACATTTATATTTAATGAAATTACAGCTCTCATTATTGCTAAATGCAACACCGAATGAAGTTGCTTAAAATAAAACTTTAAATTGAGAAACATGATATACACAATTAGCTCCGTTTCAAAACTATTTAAGACTAATTTGTGAAAATTTGTAACACAGATTGGAATTAATTTGCATCACAAATAAAGTGAGAAATTTAAGAATTAGCAACTTGACATTTATAATTATGCTTATAATAAGACTCACAAACATTTCCTGTCAAATTTTCAATTCGTGTTTGAAATTAACAAAACTAATCGAAAGAAGAAAGTCAGAACTTATTACTGTTAAGGTTTGAATTTTGAAATCAATGTCAAATTTTCACATTCTGTCCTTCTCAATTTTATTCGATTATGAAATAGAAATCCTACGTAAATTTCCGTCATTTTAAATTTAGTCACAACTTAAATCCTATGAATTGATGAAATGTATTTTTATATTTTCCTCACGAGTATTTTTTAACAACAACTGAGCGATAACATTTTAACATAACTGTTTCAACAATAATAATAATTTTCAACACAATTAGTTCTTAAAAGTGTTAGTTTTTTGTTTTAAATTTAATATACATTTTCACACACACAATATTAAAATTTTTTTGCTATATTATTATGTTGATATTAATAGGACTTTCTTGCTAATCATTATTAATAATTTTTAGTATTCATCAATTTATTATATTGTTAGAAACTGTTGAAGCTGAATAACTATTGTTGACATTTTTTATATTTCTATTTCTTTAAAGAAACAAATATTATTAGTCTTTTGAATAATTTACTGCATACTTAATTTATAGGTTTTTAATACTTATTTCCATAAAATTTGAAATATATAGGAATTGAATTTTAAAGTTAAAGCTATTTTAAGTTAACATTAGAGAATTATTAAAATGATTGCTATTTAAACATTTAAACCAAAAAATGTAATATTCTCTTAAAACAAACAAATATCATAAACTGAAAATTCAAACATCTTGAATCTAATATTTTGAAATTGCAATATTATAAAAATATTTTTCTAGGTAAAATCGTAGTATGCGTCACGCGTTTGGCGTGGTTTTCAAAAAAGTAGTTTACGGTGAAATTCATGTGATTTATTACCATCAACAAGCAGTTAGAGCTGCGCGATCAAAAAAATTGTAGGATTCCAAAATGGCAAAACATACAATCCAAATCTTAATGTCACCAAATTCATAGCGTTAGAAATATAATCATTAAACCTTTTTCTTACTTTAATAAAATTAAAAAAAAATGCAATTTATTAAATAAATTCAATAAGTAATTAAGTAACAAATATTTGTTAAGTTTAAAAAAGTAAATTAATGTAAATTGTTTTGTAACAAATGTGAATCCCTAAGTAAAAATGTAAATTATCATTTTTAAAAACAGATATTGAATCGTTAAGCTAATTTTCCCTTTTGAAGTAATAATTATAAGATATATTTTATTGTATTATCTATCTATCTATCTATCTATCTATCTATCTATCTATCTATCTATCTATCTATCTATCTATCTATATATATATATATATATATATATATATATATATATATATATATATATATATATATATATGTATGTATGTATGTATGTATATATAGTTTTTTGTATTTAAATTAATATTGTAATGCATGTGAAGTGTAAATGAATATAAACTTTTATATCGAATGATTATTTTCATTGAATCGATTGGATGCGAAAAATGGAAACATGATACTATTAAACTAATATAATATTGAAAAATGTTGTGAGGCATGTGAGAGAATGAGAGAGAAGGGAGAGAGATTTTCGTTTCAGAATTCATTCAGAAATACGTTATAGGAAAAAAATTGTAGGAGTGAATAGAAAAATAATTTTATTTATTAAAGTGTATATTTGTCGATTATGAAAACATAAAAGTTTTTTAAAGTAAAGTAAGAAGAAAAAAAGAGAATGTAAGTATATGTTACTCGTTTATATGAAAGAATTTCACGTACCAAGATCACAGAGAGACCAAAAATATGCATTTGAAAATTCATAATTAATATTTCATAAGTTCAGTGTTTGAAGGTAAGAGATGTATCATATGTTTTGATTTAATTGACTTTATAAAACAAAGCCTATGCACTTTAATTTAATAAAATTACTATTACTTGCCTTGGAATTACGAAGGAATATTTAATAATTATAATAATGAGAATGAAAATTTCAGAATTTAAGCAAATCTGTAAATTTTAGTTGTGGAAAACGCATTTATACAAAGTTAATAATTAAATAATCATCAAGAAATAAATAATGACTCAAATTATAGAAATATAGGTGAATAATTTAAAAGTTAATTAAAAAAGATATACCAGATAAATTAACTTCATTACATAATGTTCATAATTTTCATTCATTATTTAAGACAAGCAGCTTTAAGACACAATTTAAGAAATGAAATTGCAGCAAATAACTCTCATACAAAATATAATGGACTGAATCATACTATAAAGCATTTAGAATCAGAGCTCTTACCACAGAATATAATTATATAATGGCGGTATCTGTGAGAGCCTAAAATGGATCATTCTCGCTCATCACAGAGGTGACCCGTCATGTCTTCATCCTAATTTCATCCTCTCGTGGAATGTACCATTATTTAGACTGAAGTGACAGATGAGAACTGCAAGCTGGAGTAAGTGGTGTTATTAAAGATTATTCCCCCTTAGCTGCTTAATGTTGACAGGAATCCACAAGAAAAGTTCCTTTTTTCTTTTCTTGCTTCTATTGTGTGTTTAATTTCCTTATTTATCAAGGTATTCAAATAGATGCATAGTGCAATGTATTTTTCAAAGTGATTAACCATCTAAAAAGTAATTTTAGTTAAAGTTCTATGTGTGGTTGAATATAATAAATTAAGGAATTTTGAATTTAATATTCTTACTCTTTTTAATTAGGAAACATTACTCTTTGCATACTGTTATTTATTATTTATTTATTTACTCTTTACAGTTATTTTACTCTTTTTTAACTGGGAAACAGTCTTTTTAACAAAAAAATAACGATGATGTTACCAACAACAATCTTTAAGTTATTTTATTGAGGTACATCATGCACAAATTTTACTATTTGACTGTGAATTCAAGTTATAATTTTACGTACATTAAAATGCACAGTTCAAGAGAAAAATTAATTTTTCTCTTGAACTGTTTTTAAAATGAATGCATGGAGAAACAGAGCTTTAAATAATTAAAAAATTAAAAATCAAATTAAAAAATTTGCAATTTAAAAGAGAAAATTATATTATTAATTATTTCGTTTTTGTATCATGGCTAAAATACTTAAAGATTCTTAAATATAATTTTGAATCCAGATATTAGTGTACTGTGAACAGTTTAAAAACGTTTATAGGGTTTTAAAGACATTTATTGAAATAATACTGATTTCACATACACATACGCATTTTGAGAAATACATTAGATTTTGCATAAAGTAAAGATTACTTATTATTTACATAATAAATGCAACAAGATGCAATAAGACATCATAAATTATTGTTTTTTTTTCTTGAAACATCATGACGTAAAGTAAAATTACAAGTAAAGTAAAAGAGAAAGATGAAATTATTAATACAATTAAAAGGAAAATTCTTTTATAAGTATTTTATATTTATTTTGTATTTATAAATGTATTATATCACTATATAATTAAGTTTACATTTAAATATTTATTGAAAGAATTTATTCTGTCCCGGAACATAATATTTAGAAGTGAAATTTAATTGAACTATGAATCTTATAAACAATTCCATATTATTTTAATTAAATTAGAAAATAAAATATTACTTGGTAATTTTTTAACATACAGAGTCGTAATTGTGACAATATTTTGTACAAGATATGTTTTAAGAATTTTAATGTAAACTCTAAAACTTACAATAAGAATGTTGTGCACTATTTTCGTGCATATAAATGAAATTCTCATTACGTTTCTCCAACACATAGTCGCCCTGGGTTGAATTAAAAATGGTTTCATGGAATAGAGTAAACTTTATATTAAACATTAAATCCTCATTGTAGCTAAAATGGAATCTAAGTTTTAATTAAACTTTTAAATAAAGTTTTTGTAGTTAATTCAATACATAGTTAACGTCGATATAAGTTCTTTGCAAAGTTATTTGCTTGGCTAGATCATTTATAAAATCGTTACCACTTTCTGCTTCGAACTTCTTCTCTCTCCAAGAAAGAGATGTAAAGTTCTTTTTCTCTTTTTAAGATGTCATCCACACGTAACTGTTGAAAATGGAAAAAAAATTCTTCTGAAAGTAAGGTTTGGTTGAAAAATAGAAATAGAAGCGTATGAGATCTTCCTTTTTATCACATTTCCACAAAATAACTTTCTTTAAAAAATAACAGTATTTGCTAAAAAATAAAGATAAAAACAATATTTTTTATAAAAAATAACGATATTTAGTAGGTTTTCCGATTTTTGAGCAAGTTTTGTTTTCTTACTTTGCAGCGAATGTAATTATGCCTTCTTCAGGCTTGGCCAATAAGATGCAGAGAAAAACAGTCCCAACTAAATGATCGATTTAATCTCGACTAAATGCATTTTCAAGCCTTTAACATCTCATTCAATATGTTTTTAGCTTATTAATATGTGATACTTCATTTCTTTGCGCAACACAAAGTTTTGAGGCTTTGTTAATTAATTTAAGTTGTAACACGTACCTTTTTTCTTTGTTAAAATATAGAATTTCAAATGTTTACATTCAGAGTAAAATCCCATACAAAAATATGTTTTCAAACATTATTTGGGTTTTTGTTTATTTTAGTAAGCCTTATAGCAAAAAAATAAATATAAAATGTAAGTTTTTTACTTCTGTTTTCATTACATTAATTTAAGTTTTGCCTTTTCAACTCATATCACGTCTAGAATTTAAAATTTATTTTACCATGTATATAGTTTTATATGTTAGACAATAAAATCTCATATTTCAACATTTAAACAGGAATTTAATTCAGAATTTATAAAAATAATTTTTATATTTTTATTTTTTTAATAGGTTGTATAAATAAAATCTAAGGTTTCTAAGAAAAAAATAATCTCCAATGAGCGGAATTCCCGAAAAATTAAAGACAGGTTATATCCTGGTGAAATCTAAAGAAAATGAAGATGGAAAGATTTATATCAACTGCAACTATACACAAAATTGTTTACATAGAACTCAACAACACAGATACATTCAGTTGATATTGCATTAAAAAGGGGGATAGATGAAGCAGAGCAGAAAAAAAACATATGCACAGACTGAGAAATTTATGTATGTAATGATATAATTTCCCAATATTAGCACTGAGAAAGACAAGAGTAAAGGTCAATGTGTCAGTCAAAACTTGCCTTCTTCAAAACGCCATTCAAAAATTCAACAAAAGCTATAAAGGATTTTAATTTAATGCATTTAATCACTTTTTGATTTTTTTATATTTTTTTTATAAAGCCCGCAGAAGCAAAAGTAAAAATGCTAATTTTATTTGTCATAAAATCTGCAAATAAGGAAACTTATAAGAATTTTAAGAATGTGAACATTGTAGTCAAATAAGCTAGAAATTTTGGCAGATATTTATGAAGATTGATAATTAACACTTTGTTATATTTTAAAGGCGAAATTATTTTTATAAATATTTGCGTTCTTTCAAAATAAAATGTTTCCATATTTTACATGATTTATTTATTGCTCATGAAATTATGAGGAAATATAGATAGCAATAATTTTCCTGATAACTGATAAAATTTGTTTATTAATATGAATTAGTTCTCAAACAGGTATTTTTCATCATCTTTGTCATATTTAAATTAAACAAAAGTCGATTAGATACAATGAGAAATTTCTAAGAATAAAATATTATTTAAAGCTATTTTGAAAACTATAAAAAAAGTTTAAATTCTCTAGATTCAATCATTTTCATATTAAGGCGAATTATTGCACTCTTTGAAAATTTGAAACATCATGTATAGAATATGGAAAATGAAAATTATGAAATAGCATTGTGAAACGTAATATGGAGCCCCGGAATGGATAGCATATTTTCCATAAACATTTTAATAAAAAATGAGGTAAAAGTAGATTTTTTTAAAATCAATAGTAAAATATAGTAAATTTTGATTTCTTTTTCCTGTAGAAGAGAATCTTATTCTTTGAACTTAGTAATAGTTTTCAATTTTATTTGTCAAAAGAAGAACTCAACAATCAATAAAATTTTAATTTACATTAATGGATTTCAGATTAACTGAAAAATTCTTTAAGCAGAATGACATTTGTAATTACGTAATAAATTTCTCAATAAAGCAGAAATGTAGGAAATTGTGTTACAAAATTTTCAGGAAATTTATTAAAAAATGTATGAAAGAAGGATCTTTTTTCAATCACAAGTTTGATATATCATAAATTATGACTTACTTACTATAGGCTATTTGTACCTTTAAGTTGACGCAGTCATATGATTTTGAACATCATTGCTTTTAAATTAAAATATTTAAGAAGAATGCCTACTTAATCTCTGTTTTCCAATATTCTATTACCACCGGGATTGAGGGGGAGAGATTTCAGACCTATCCCATAGAAGTATAAGAGGTACTATAGAACTTCAGAGAACAAATGGTGTAAAGAAGAGGAACCAAGATGAGAATTATGAAGAGTTGAAAACTACATCTAAAAAAGGAGAAGACACAGAAAAAAAGAGTCCTCGATTGAGAACTGGATCTTCATTGAGCGTAGCTGAAAGATGTAAGTTGTAAACGAAGTACAATTGCCCAGTCCAGTCGAAGCCCTGTCTCGACTTTTCTGAATGGAGCCATTGATGCCCGACAAATAGATGAGGATGAAAGTTAAGGAATTCTGTAGGAAAGACGACAAATCCTGATGAGAGATAGCAAAGAAAAAATAGAAAGCTCATGAGGAATGAGTAAACAAAGTGAGATGCTGAGCAGTAAGCCAAGTGAGATGTGGAGATATCAGCGGATGGAAATGGAAAGCGAAGATGCCGAGTAGAGGATGGGAAGTGGATAAGAAAAGAGTATCATCGACACCGGAGAGCGGTGAAGCCATTGAAAATAGGAGACACCACAATACTATTTCTAAAAGTGGTAAGTCTGATCTCTTGTTCTTATTTCGTATGGCCTAAATGGGTTATGATATATTATTGTGTAAAGGTCACAAAAAATTTTTAAGTTAGAATTTCATCAATTATTTAATCTAGAATGATATAAATGTAAATTTCTCTGGTTATTAAGTTGCTAAAATAAATTATTAAATTTTAGTAATTTTAAATTATTTGTTTTGAATCTTTGTCACTGTCCTTCAATTATTAAAAACGAATCTGAGTTTTCCTCAGAGATTTTTTGAAATTACCGAGTTTTACCACAACAGTATTAAATTAAATATGTGTGTTCAACATTATTGGTTGGAATTGAACTTTCAAAGTAACAAAATTCAATATTTTGAACGCAAATGGGTTTCAAATGTAAGATTCAACTTTTCTCAAAATATATCTCCATCTGCAAACGTAATAGTATGATATTTTGCTTTACAATATTATAATAGAAATAACTACAAATGTTAAAATTAATACAGACTGCATTTTACTAACAGAAATTGTACAAAATACAAAATTATAAGAGAAGCAGCAGTTTATTTCTCTTAATGAGATTAGAAGGACAATCCAATAATGGATTAATAAACCGATGAGGTACATTATATACTGATTATTGCTATATTTCTTTTAATACATGTTAATGTGAAATCTTATATACTCGTCTCAAATGGGCTATACTTGATGCTGAAATATGCAACATATAGGAACCAAAATTGCATTCCTGACATTAAAAAAATCAAGTATATTAGAAACACATGCAAATGACGCATTAGTAAGAATTAAATGTTTTTTTTTACTGCTACTGACTTGGAAATGGAATTTTTTCTAGAGAACAAGAATCATATCATGACAATTATTGTAAATTCATATAAATTGCATTATTAGATCCATACAAAGAGAGAGAAACATATCCTTACACATACATTCCGTAGGAAAAATATATTTTGAACTTAACAATTAATTTACTTAAATTAATAACATTTAGTAAATTTTCATTGGATACAAATGATTGTTATTGTATACATTTTAATTTGAAAATGTATTACCAAATTTTAATGAAAGAAAGAAATTTACGCAATTCAAAATAAGTCTTTAAATAAAAAGCATATTTATTTTTCATGAAAAAATCCTTTATTAATTATTTATTTTAATGAACAGACATGCCTAACGTGAAACATATTACGTATCTTTATATGTAGCATTTATATGGAATACTAATAAATTATTATTGCTTAAATTTCACATAAAAATTAATTATTATATATTTTGCTTCAAGCTACTTAAAAGTAAATTTACATGAAACTAAGATAACATAGTCATAAATAAATCTCTTTATATTGGGAATCAAAATAGAATGAATTTCTGAAATATTAAATAATATTAAAATTTTAATCAAGCCAAATTTTTTCATGCAAATAAATCTTCAATATATGGATATTAATTATTTTTAAGCTTTACAGTTAATAAAATATCTAAATGCTTAAACTGATATATAATTTTGGCATTATATTGAAGATATTTTGCACTTCCACATGATTTTTTAAAATTTATCTGTGATTTGCTTTCTGAAAAATTTATTTTCAATATAGATTTGAAACATTACTCATCATCAAGGAAATTAAGTGTATATATGCATTTAAGATTTACAAAAAGCCGACCAATGGCTGAGTGGTTAGCGTTCCTGACTCTTGTGCTGTGGGTCCCGGGTTCGAATCCCGGTTCGGGCATGGATGTTACTATCTCTCTGTGTTTCTCTGTCCTTTCTTGTGTGTTGATGTATGAATGTGGCCCGCCCTATAAACGGGTCTGTGGTGGTATGACGCGGGTAATGCTACTCGTCTCCGTGACTTGGTTCACAGGTGCCCGCTGGGTAACGACAAATGAGTAGCAGTTTCCGGCCTTGTTGTGGCGAAGGGTTAGTCACCCAAGTGCCCGCCGTTGTTTAAAAAAAAAAAAGATTTACAAAATCCTTTTCATATCAGCATAAGAGAGAAAATCATCTTTTTCTCTCATATTTTTTAAAATATTCTAGTATATATATAAGTTTTTTTTCTTAAATTTTCAAATATTCATGCATTTAAAAATAACTTTATTTACGTTTTAATTTATTTTATGGATTATATAATTTGGGTAATATTATCTAATATCCTGCGAAAAGAAAGTGCAAATATAAATTTTTTTCTTCAGTAGAAGGTTAAACTTGTATATCCTTTATCCTAAATTTCTGTAAATAATTGAAATTTGTAACTATTAAAAATCATATGTACTAAAATATTAAGGATCTAATTTCATGCACTTTAATTAGTTAGTTTTATTTTAGAAAAAAGTGATTCTCATTCTCAAATATATTTCCCTAACTGCTTTGCATATATTATAAAATTAAAATTATAAATTTTTACAGCGTTAAAAAACTTTATTTTAAAGTGCTTAAAATTGGAAATATTTAAAAAAGCAAAGATTTTTTTCTCAGATTTTCTTTCAGCAAAGATATTTTTCTTTTTTAACCATTCCCGGAGTTTGAAATTCATTACTTAACTTTCTCATAATACAGTAAAGGTATCGATTAATTTTAACATGATTTAATGTAGGTTATTTAAAAAATGAATTTAGCATCTTTATAGTATTTTTTTAGTTCATATAAATTACATAGTTTTGTGAATCAATTAAGGAGCAAGACGATTGTAGTCTCAACTTGATATTTCTAAAAGCAAGCACTATCAGTATTATTATGCAGCAGTCATCTTATGATTGACAGTTGTTTAATCACTTGGGTTTATTATTAATTATAGATATAACGTTTTTTGAATATGCTAGAAAATTTTTTCATATCTCAAATATGTTTATCCATGTAATTAAATATTTTATAGGAATAGTTAGCATAAAATTTACTTATAATTAATATTCTTTATAAAAGACTTGCGGCTAGATATCCACCTTCTCATTTATACGGGTGCACATTTATGTAGGCGTCTCTCAATTTGAATATCATCTTAATTTAAGGGCTGGAGTCTTTATAGACCTTTTTTATTTTATTATTTGTACAACCTTAAACAATTATTATGTATTCATTAAAAGTCATCTTCTCAGATTCTCAGGCAGCCATCTAGTCAATTAGCACTGTAGAACAACCATTAACACCCGAAATATGCTAATGTCAAGAATCTTTGAGAACCCTCTATTTGAAAGAAAAACGAATTGCTCTCCAGTGGGTGCCCGTCTATTGTGACCTTTGGGTCAATGAGCAAGCGAACAAGTGAAAAGAGGAGTCAACGTACTACAACAACCTAATACATCAATCTCTTATTGGAGGATTGTATTGTTCTTGATAAACTTATTTAAATCTAATGCATTGTAGAATCTTAAGACTCACACATATCTAAATATTTTGAGGAATTTAAGTTATTCTGTCATTCCTGACAAACCATGATGGAAGCCATTTGCAACTTTTCGACTATCTTCAGGACACGACTGCTTTGCCGTTTAATTGAATCACATAGGAATCTCTATCAATTCTACTTGCCCACTTTGTGTTTCTGAAGAAATTATGGACAGAGACCAGATATCCCGTTGTGGGTCTCTTCGCTGTTCTACAGAGGAGTTGAGATAATTAGGAAGCGAGATTAATTCTAAGGCAATGACTTCGGTCTTTTGTTCTGAGTTCTATGTTATAGTATTATAACCTTATTTGTAAATTTCTGTAAATGCTCAGCAATTTGAAATAAAAAATATTTAAAATTGAATCTGTTAAAAAATTAGAAGTTACATTTCATTCATTAATAGAAAATATCTGTATTATTAACATATCTTTACAATCCATCGTACAAAGTAATGTACAATTTTATGTATTTTGAAATATTTAACATATACTTCCGTGGAATATAACATGAAAAATACAATATTTAGCTAAAACAATGCATAAAAAATACAGTCAAATTTAGCTTGAGAATGCTGAAATGTAATGAAAAAGGAACATTTGAGTTAGAAATTATCTTGTGAGAAACATAATTGTTCGCATTCTTTTCCATTATTTGGAAACTTAGATTATATGTAAGTTAATTTTTACCTTGCTAATGCAAAACATACAAGATTTTATAATGGAAAATAATTATTTAAATTTCATTAAATTTTTATTATTGTAATATCAAGTTTAAAATTTGTTTTCTACATTTTTACTCTTTTAGAATGAAGTCTTACTGATATGGGAATTGAAGTGTTTTAAAGTAGAAATTTGAATGAAATACAATTCTATTTTAAAACGAGTAGTTTAATTTATGTATCATTGAGTTTAAGGTAGCTCATTAAAATTTTGGAATTGTGACTTGCATGTTTCGGACTATGTTTCAAAATAAATTTGAAATGCACTAAAATAACAAGGATAAAATATTATCCTTACATGCCAAACAAATAAGCCCATTCTCTTCATATTAGTAATCTCAGTTCTTCAGTAAAAATATGTTTATTTCACTTATTCTGAACAAATAATTTTAAAAATGAAAATGAAAACAAAATTATTTTCTCAAATATTCGAAAAAATTTTGCAAATTTTAAAGATTATTTTTCAGTTTCTATGGAAATTTATTTATTAATAATTAACTTCAATAAAAGAAAATTTATTTACTAGGTCAGATGTTACACAATTCAAGTAATTGCACGAATTCAGTTTTTATTGAAATATTTTAACAAAAATGTAGAAATACGAAATTAGTAAAACATCTAATGATAGGATTAATTATATAACAATGGTAATATTTGGGAATAATTTATTCACATATAAAATTATTTCAGAAACATATAATAATATTATTTTATAATTCCTTTTAAGTTTCTCAGCCATTGTAAAGCAATGTTTAGTACAGAGAGCTTTAAGAAAATAATTTAATCACGAGAACATTTGATACATTTATAAAGAAAGCCTCATTTAAATTCCAATTTAGATCCATCAATGAAATCTTTAAATGTAAATATATATGTACACATTTAAATCCCATCCTCATTTAAACCCCAATTTAGACCTATCATTGAAATCTTTAAATATAAACATATATGTACACAAAAACACATTTATACATAGATACTTATATAACACTATTTATCTCTATTTCTGATGCACAATAAATCATTTATTTTATTTGTTAAAAATATGATAGAAAGAAAGATAACTTTAATAAATTGTCTTCCTTTCTGTCTTATTATAACTAAATAATACATATTAGAATTTATTAAAGTGGAATAAAATGCAAGTGTATTGAATTGTTATACGAAAAAGAATTCCTGTGTATTTATTGAAGCTGAATACTTTGAAATGAAAGACTAGCAAGAAAAAAATTCAAAAAATAAGAAAAATATATTTATTGGATTCTAACTAAAGATTTGTTATTAGTATCCAATAATAGATTTATAATGTAGTTTAATAATAGAAAAATCTATTATTAGAGTATATTATACATCGATTATTTTAGAATAAATCGTATTACATATAATTCTAGAAATAATGTTGATCTTATCATAAGATTGAAGAAGATTTAGATTATCCGCAATTATACTCTACTTTCTGAGAATAAAATTATCACATACATGAGATTGATCTCGTTTTATTCTAAATAATAGAAGAACAACTTTTGACAAATTTTCCAAAAGAAAAAACATTTTCTTTAGGGTTCTTAAGAATGTTTTCAGTTTTTTTAAGAAACATTCTTAATCATAAATAAACTAATTAAATTAATCATATATATATATATATATATATATATATATATATATATATATATATATATATATATATATATATATATATATATATATATATATATATATATATATATATATATATATATATATATATATATATATGTATGTATATGTATATGTATATTACTTATAAAATATACTATGTAAATTAAAAACATCTAAAAATAAATTATTATAAATGAGGTAGATAACATTGACATCGAACTATTATTATTTTAATTTTAAATTATATTAAAACTAAAAATTTTTTCCGCGGCATTATACTGAAATAAAAAAAAAATTAAAAGAATTTATCATTTGAATAAATAAATTAGATCAAAATGTTCTACTGAATAAATTAATAATTATCAAATTATAAAATAAAAATAAAAAATAATAAAAGGCTATCAAGAAATACTTACATATTTTCGAGGGGGTATGAAAATTATTAGAGAAAAACAGTAATAAATAAAATTTTATTTTACTATTTATAATATTAAAAATATTCAAACTGAATACTGCACAATAATAACACAATACAAAGTATAATTATGAAAATGATTCACGAAAAATTGTTATAGTATCATTATACATCATGAAAATATATGTAAATTCTATATTTAACCACGCGCTTGCGCGCGCACGTTAAATTTCTCGAAGATGGTAAAATCTAGAAAAATAAACACGTCGCCATCTGCCGAATACCTGTGCAACACCGCCATCTATTAGGAACTTACAGAACTAACCAAAAAAAATTTAGGGTTGTACTACCCCTAACATTTAGGGGGATGAAAAATAGATGTTGTCCGATTCTCATAGATACCGGATAAGCACAAAAATTTCATCAAAATCGGTCAAGCCGTTTCGGAGGAGTATGGCAACGAAAACTGTGACACGAGAATTTTATATATTAGATATATATATGTTCCTAGTGTTTTATGTAACAGATGAATTCTAATCCAATACTTTAGGACTGTTAAATTGTTTTATTTTATGTTTGTACTAAGATAAATTAACTTTGTTTGCTTATTATTTCCTCAAAATAAAAAGCAAATTAACCATTTAATTCTTGATCAGTGTGGTAAAAATGGATAAAACTGATGATTACTATTTTATCTGCAATTCTATTTTACATATCAAATAAAGAACATAAAAATGATTTTAAATGGAATTTGTTAAGAAAATATTTTAAAAATATGTATACAGTATATTAATTGGAAAAAAATATTATCATTTACAAGTGTATAAATCCGTATTATATATTAATTAGTTGAACAAATATGTAAAAATAAAATAATTATTTTTTCTTTAAAAATTAAATTTCAGTTATTACCGATTTTTGTTCATTACACATTCTAAAAAAATATAATTTCAGAATTTGGGAAAATCCTTTTGTTTTAATAAAAGTACTTCAAAAGTAAATATATTTTAAATTTATATTTATATGAGAGATGTTTTAAAGTTAATGTAATTACAGAGATACATAATGTGGGTATCTTTTCTTTTAAAATTTTGATTTCTTATGCAAATTTGCACGCAGGCTTCAAATTTTAACCATACATTCTTAATGTATTTAATGATATTTATATTCCTTTCTAGAAAATTCTAACTCTAAAAATTTAGTAGATTATTATGTTAATTTACTCTTTCATTCTAAAAATCTACTTGATGTCGGAAATATGTTAGCACGCATTTAGTTTCTTAAAATGTCTACAGGGACTCTATGAAACTACAAACTATGGTAATTGGATGTAAATTTTATCAAACTTACAAGGAAACCTTTCAGAATTTTCCTAAAATTGAGCAATGTAATTAAATTCAGTGTGAAACCTTTAATATATTCTTAACATTTTTGAATAACATACTCTTCTAGGAAATAATTATTAGATTTAAAAGCATAATTAAACTAAGTAGCAGTAAAATAGAATTGTGTTAAACCGTAGCATGATATTATGTATTTATTTTGATATTTCAAATTGAAATATTCTTCAATATGATTTTTTTTATATTCCAGTGTTTTTGATTTGTTTTGAATTGAAAACGAATATTGTACCTAGTAAATATTGAAAGATAAAATATTTTTCTTTACCATCTAATGAAGTAAGGTTTTGGTATGTTATAATTAATAGTATGAAAAGTTTTAAAAAAATATAAAAAATAAATTACTGCAAAAAGTTAAAAACAAACTACATTCATATGAATGTATTCTGTTCACAGTTCAGATAATTTTTTACAAAAAATTCTCTGGCATTATGAATACAGCAAACTATATTAAAGAAAAGCTGTATTTATTTTTTCGCTGATATTTAAATTGAATGAAAATTATATTACTTTAAAGCCATAAAGGAATAGTTATATTCAAAACATTGCATCACTGCTATTTTCCCAATAAAAGATACGTTGTATTCCCTGAAACATTTTCTTGATAAACTTTTTTTTAATAATCAGTGAAAGAAAAAACATTTTTTTTCAGATGATATTAATTTATTTTTTAAAGTAATCTCAAGTACAAATTTAACAAATGTAAAAGTGTAATTCTAAATATAAAATCATATATAAATATAAATAATTATAAAAAAATGGAAATTTAATAGACGTACGATAAACCTTTGGAATATGGTTTATTTAAACTTTTCATACATTATTCAGATTAAAGCCTTTTTATCAAAACTACAGAGTAAAATTTAAAAGATACATATTTGTGAAAAATATTTATATTTTGTATGTGTTTTAGCATTATTCAAAGCGAAAATGTAAAATATGTTTTAAAGAAATCAATAAATAAGTATGTTTGACTCATTACTCCATAAGAAAAATGTATAGCACAAAAGAAAAATGTTTCACGAGACACATTTTCTAAAATGGAAATTAAGTTTTAGTAAACCAAATTTAAACCATAATAAATATTAAGCTGCAGTAATTGTCGGAATAAAATTAATATTAACTTTTGTGTACTGAAATTTAATTATTAAAACATTCACAAGAGCAACTACAAAAAAATTACATCATACAACATTTAACATTAAATTGGGAAATAAAAAAAATCGCAGCCTACTTCATGGCGGATGGAGATTGACTGTTTTTATCATTATTGGTGCTATTTTGTCATCTTTTTTTCAAGAGAGGCACTAGAATTACATGAAACCTATAACTTATCCTGCTGTATTTCTTATCAACGCGCTACTTCTGTTTTTAATGGTGTAACTCAATTCCTTCTCGCACCAAAACCTATGAAGAATAGATTTTTTAAGCCCACATTTTGAGACGTCCCCTTTGTTTTTTGACACGATTTTTCTTTATTTCAATATATTTGAATTTTTCTTACAGTTATATTTTCTTCTAAATCAGATTTGAATTGAAAGTGGCCAATTTCAGCCTAGCGATGGAAAAACAATCTTCTAAATCTTATAGTTTTTTCATCGGTATGCTGAAATTGACCCTTTTATGTTGAGAACTGTATATTTCTCCATCAAATTCATTCTCATTGAGTTGATCAATATTTTTCGGAGAAGATTCAAATTTATATAATCGAATTCTCAAACGTTCCATGTTTTTTTCTTACTCTATTGATATGCGTTTGTACACTATACATAAGAAATAAAATAGCAGAGGTTGATTTGTTTGGTTTGTTTGTCCCTCAACGGTTATTTTTTGCACACGAGGGCTAATTAGACCGGGACTTACGGTTTAAAGTGGATTCCGAACCACTACAAACATCCATGCCCAAGGTGGGATTCGAACCCACGAACTGTTGAACCAAAGGCAAGAGCGCTAACCATTCGGCTGCCAGCTCGGCATAAAATAGCAGAAAAAATGTACGAAAACACTTTAAACCTGGAAGTGAGCTACTTATTGAAGAAACATTTGAAAATATATGGTTCGCATGGGGAAATAAATGAGCATATTATAAATGAATTAACAAATGAACTATTCTGAATGCTTAAATTACACTAACTTCTGAATGCTATCACTAAGATATGCTAGAAGAAAATACTTTTTTAAGAGTTAAACAAAAGAGTTATAAAGCTTTGCAATAAAATGCAAATAAAACAGCAAAAGAAATTAAACATATACAGGTTGGTTTTAGTTCATCGAAAGATTTTAATACATTAGAATAAATAATGCTCGAGCACGAGCATCACAATTAATAAGGTAAAAATGATCAAAATATGATTTTCTATATTTCCAAAATATAATATTTCTATGCCTCGTTGTCCAAAAATTCGTATCTAGGAAAAAATGTTTGTATCATTGACATAAGCGAGTGTATAGTTCTGAGTTCATTCATGTACCTTTAATTGATAGTGTTTAATTTCAAATTTAAGTCGTAAAATTTTACGCATACAATAATAGACACAGCATATAATGTAGTATCCCTAAGTCATTTACCAAGATGGTTTTGAAATTTTTTATTTAATAAAGTGATTTTTATATTTAATTTTAAAAAATGATTAGTTTATAATTTAGTTATTTATTGTTGATTTACATAATTTTATTTATTTAAAATTTTTAGGGGAAATTAGTTTTATATTATGATTTAAACTTTAGTTCAGATAAAATTTAATAGAAAACTTATGAAATATCAAACAAAAAATATATAAAATATATGAAATATAAAACAAAATTTTCAAAACCGTTCACTTTTCTGTTGAAATAAATAGTACTTAACAATTTGAATTGAATTTGATTTGAATAAAACACCAAATATATCGGAAAATATCAAAATATAATGTATTTCTATTGAATATAAATATTTTTCTTCTAAATCAGGTCTAACCAGTAAATATTTTTAAAGCGGAAATTATTGCAATCAATCTAAGTAAATATCTTCACTATTATAGTTGATATGTTACTAGTAACTAAAATCAACTATAATAGTGAAGAAAATATTATCGCAAAAATTTCCTAAATATTATAGATAAGTGTTTTCTCATATTTTATATGATTCTATTTCTCGGTTTCACAGATATAAATTACAACGCATACGCATCATTCAGATGGTGCATTCAATGGTTTAAATATACTTCAAAATATTGGGTTGCATATCTTTCAAAAAACAAAACTTTTATCTAAGTAATAAGAGAAAATTATTGAAATAATTAACAACATTTGACACAGATTTATCTTAACTTTTACCTTAAAAATTTTCCAATAATGCCCAAAATGTAGATAAATCATCTACACTATTAACGCATAAAAATTTAGTTCCTTTTACTTTACAGTTTCTATTTACTATTTTTATTTTTTATATACTTTTTAAATAAATCATATACAATAAGTGCAAATTATATGAGATAGTTATTTGTTTCTGTATAAAAAGTAATTGCAGTTTTTTTCTGGCTTTTAATAAAACTGTTAATCATGTTATTAATTATTACAAAGAACTAGGGACACACAAACAAAAAATGCTGTATTTCAGACTGATTACTTACAAACCAAATTTATTGCGGCGATACAAACACAAAGATATGAGTAAATAGATTCCCAATCTCTTGCGATAAATTCCACCGACAGAGTTTGTTAAAATTAAGTTTCTACCATTTTGTGATTTCTAAAAATACTGGTTTTCTAAATTTTCATAAATATTGATTGACAAAAGGATTAATTGAACCGTCTTATAGTTTTTTTAAAGTATTTTTATGAATATATTATTCAACTTATGAAAACTGTTACAAAAATGGGGATTAAATAAACTGATATTCATAACGAAATAAATTAATTTAAATCTTATACACAGAGACAGGGGAATGATTAAAAACTGAAAGAGAGGTATATTATATCTAATAACCTATTAATATTTATAACATTATATTTCACAAAACATATGAAACACACTATATAAAACATATATATTATTGTAATATTGCATTGATATAATGTAATATTATTATATTTCTCATCGATTTTGAAAATTGAATATTTACTAGAGGAATATCTCTTTGACGTAAACGTATGCATATTTTTAGATACTTGTGGATAGAGTTTCCCTTTCCACTTGTAATAAATTCTGACCTTTATTGATAATTTTTAAATTAAATTCCTACCTTTTTGAAATTTCTAAAGGCTGTTGTATTAAATATTTAATAAATGTTTGGAAAATGATGACAAATGTGAGCTGTTTCTGTCAAAATCTTTTAGCAGCAACACAAAAGTAGATCAGAAACTTCACGTCTTGCTAAGCAAATTATATTAAAGAGCAACCTCATGTAATTTTAACAAAACAGCTGGTAGGCATCAACAGGTTATGAGGATATCAAATTTGTAAGTAATGTGTTACAGATAATTTTCTGTTGCAAGGGTGTGCAGATGATATATATATATATATATATATATATATATATATATATATATATATATATATATATATATATATATATATATATATATATATATATATATATATATATATATATATATATATATATATATATATATATATATATATATATATTTTATAAAAAATATATTATTTTTAGCTTTGTTTAAATTCATTAATCTTGAATTCTTAAAAAACAATGCAAGATTCATTAAATCATACATGAAAGTAAGTTCATCCTTTAGTGACAGTACTTTAAACGGTGAAAGTTTTAAGATGCAAACACATTTAATTCTTATTTACTGCCATAAAAAATGCCGTCAATGAAGAGTTATACAAAAATTTGACAGTTTGTACTGTTGTTATAGAATATATTTACCACTTAAAGTCTTCCTAATACTATGGAGTTCATTTTTGCAGTACATTTAAAATATAACTCTTCCGTATTTATTATTTTCTCTCAACTTTATTTGTATTTCTGTGAAATTCTTAATTGCTATCTGTTTTGCGTAGCATTTCACTTTCAATTTTCGTCTTGGAAATTTAATAATTTTCATATCTGTTTTAAAAAAATTGCAAGCGATACTTCAAGATATTGCATATATTTGTAAACTTGGATTTCCTGGTATTGTTTGCAAAGATGATATTTCATATTTATTGATATTTAGGAGTCTTTATATAAATTATTTTTAATAATCAATGAATACAATTTAAAATCAAAAAAGAAAAGAACAATCTTTTAAAATTTTTAGATACAAAAGTCATATGACAAAAACTAAACTCTTAAATAATCTGCATAAGCATATTAATAGCAAATCTGATATTGCAAACTACATTAGAGGTGGTAATACATAGATATTGTGTCAGTGTTGTAACATATTGACAAAAGGTAAAATACCTAAATACGTGGAAATTTCCCCTTGCAGGTCTGTGAAATATTCATTTTATTTTTCTGATAAATTTGTGGGTAAAAACAAAATTGAATATTTTGGCGAAATATCCTTTCTGTCGTTAGAAAGTCCACCACTCTTTATGATTTACTGCATACGCATTTTCTTCCATCTGCATGTGTGTACTAATCTTTATTCATCTTTCCATTCAACATTTTTCACATTTCTATTGTCTATTGACGATGCTCAAGAGTATATGAAATCATTGCATTCTATTTTGTGTAGTAAGCAGAGGTTTTCCAGTAAAAATAATAAACAACATAATATAATTGTATCTAAGTATGGCCGACCAACTTGTCTAGTGGTCAGCGTGCCTGACTACATATAAGGAGGTCCTGGGTTCTAATCCCGGTTCGAGCATGGATGTACTTTCTCTATCCATCCTGTCTTTGTCCTTTCCTTGTATGAATGAGGTGTGAATGGTTGCCTACCCAATAAACGGGTCCCTATGGCATGTGTGTTCGTTCTGAGGAAGTCGGACTCCACACCAAAATAGGGTTCAGTTGAAAAAGTGGAGCAGCGCATCCCATATTTCCAGCCTAGCTGGCACACGACAACAACAACAACGTCTAAGTATGAGGAGATGGTTTTGTTTGGTGCTGCATTTTCAATTTGTTGGTGCACCAGTGTTAAATCGACGCATATTTTGACTTTACTATCCACTATGATAATGCCAGATATATAATATGCTAGATTACCGCAGTCAATTTAACAGGAATGGTTTTGATTGAATACATATAAACACCCCATTGTAACATGGTGCACATTTGTTACAATCTTGAATGAAATTCAGAGTGTCTTTTCTTACGAAATGCTTTATTCTTTTACTTCTTAAAGAGAGATGAAATTTTAGTTTTCATACTATTCTACAAAATGAGCTGATCCTTCAAACAAATGGTTAATACTCTGGCTTTTATTTCATGAGCTTAACAGTCCAGTTCTCATCACACATGTAAATTTCTTAGAGATATGGAATTTGTTTTAAACTGTAGTTTTCTGTCTAACTAACGATCGTGTGAACAATCATAAGACCTTTGGGTAACAACTGAACAAACAGAGTCATATTAAATTTCCTTTTTGTCAATATCCTCTTGTAACAATTTATATTTGTACGTTATGATTTGACTCTTTCTTAATTTTGGTCATTAGTTTGAAATGCATACGCACAACTGTGGGTAAATCATGTTTTGTATAATATAAATTGATTTCTAGTAATAATTTTCGTATATTACTAGAACAGCATTTCAAAAGCTATTGTTAATTATTTTACATATTGATAACATTCGTAATATCTACTGCAAAAGCATGGTTAATTTATAAACTACAGAATTAAGATACAAATGTGTAATTATTCTATATTAATTTTGGTAGAAGGTTTTGAAATCAAATTTAGAGTACATATTGACTTTATTCGGAATAATGAAACTCTTGATTTTCATATCATTTAATTTGCTTTGACGTGTCAGTGAGTGAGATTATGATAAGTTAATTGGTTTAGTTTCAAATACTGAATTCTCGACTTATGAAGGTGAGATTATTATCAAATTCCGGAATTAATTTGGTATAATTTTCAGTTTCAAAGTATAGTTATGAAATTTAAGGGAATACTTCAGCAAGGTTTCACTTTCAGCTTGAATTATGAATCACATATGGCAGAAAGCGGATTAATGATGAAATATAATATCCATTTATAATTAAAATTAATTAAAACTTATATCATTGACATAATGAAAGACGTAAAAGGAAAATTTCATTTATTTGAGTCACAGTTTTAATTAATTAATTAAACATAAATGAATTGTAACTGATGCCTTCGAATGAAAAAATAATTGCAATTAAAAATTATTATACTTTTCATTTTAGAAACATCTTTTTTTCCTTTTTTCTTAGTTTTCCTAGAAATTTAAATTAATAAAACTTTATATTATTATATTGTTCAGAGGTTGGAAACGATATGGCATTAGATATGTTTTAATAATTAAAATTCAAATCGCTATCATAAAAACTATAAAGAAAATATTCTATTGCAATAACAAGAACTAATCAGAAACAATGCAAATAAGAGGAATATTTTGAGAATTACTAAATTTTGCAGTAAAAATCAAACTGTAAACTCATGCTTTTTTAAAGACCTTAATAATAAGACTTTCTTAATTATAAACGCTAATAAAAATAGCTAAAATTCAAAATGAACTGAAAGGGCTTTAGGAACAAAATAAAGGATATTTTGTCAAAAAATATATTTAATTTAAATAGAAATTAGAAAATTACAACTTTAACTGAAGTAACAACATCAACTAAAACGAAAAAATAGAGGAAATGCGAGGATATTTCAAATAAGTAATTTTTGTGTCATTTCCCTAAATTTTTTTTTACATAATTACAAAATATACAATTTTGTAATCCAACGTTCAACATTAATTCAGTTTATAAATATATTAACTAATATTAATCATAGTTAAAACATTTAAAAAAATATTAAACATTTTTCCTTGATTTTAAAATAATTTAAGTTCATTTTCATTAATATTTAAACAATAGTTGTAATTTTATCAATTATAGTTTGACTAAAATGACCTATTGATTTTATTTCATTTCATCTTTGAAAAAAGATGAAATCAAATAAAATCAGTAGATCATCTTTGTATCATAATGACAACATTGACTAAAAGGAAATTATAAATAAAAATTGCAGTAATTTAAAAAGATGTTAGTAAATTTCTTTAATTGCAAGGATATTTTTCCCTAATTGCTAAATACTTTTGCTATACATCATTCCATGATGCTAATTTTAGATCATTTTATAAAAAATTTAGAGTTTATGAGTAAAAAAATGTATACTTATTAAATAGCATATAAACCGCATCTCCACACAAAATTATTTTGATAAAGTTCAAAAAAATTAATTGTATTCAAACTTTGTATTTAAAAAACCGAAATATGAAAAATGTTAGATAATTATCACATTTACATTTTAAAGATGAAAGATAAAAGTAATAAATTTTCTATAATTTTAATGCAATAATACTTTTCTTTTTCAAATTGCTTACATGAAGAGAAAATTTTAAATCAAATATTTAAAGTAATATTATATTTAGAATCATGAAAATTTTTGAAATATTTATAGATTAATAAGTTAATTATTATATAATTAATTATAATTAAATAATTATAACTTCCGGGTAATTAACTCAAATGAATAAACTGAGCAAATCATTAATGTCTTTTTCAACTTTTAAATTTGTTTAGTTAATAAAATGTCTTTTTTTGAAATTCCCTAGCAATTATTAATTATATGAAAATATTAAATTGTTTTCGTTGATTTTAAAGCAATTTGAATTCATTTTCATTAGTAGTCAAAGAATAATATTAAGTTTTTCACATATGGGAAACATTTTGACAAAAATGTATTTCTGTTTTTATATGATTCATACTTTGAAACAATATTGAATCAGGATTAAAAGAGAAAATAACATAATCCAATCTGGATTGGAAAGAACAGTAGCAAAACTATAAGAGATTTAAAGTAAATATATTTGTTTTAAAAATTACAAAATCCAAGAAATAACTTTCAGTAAGTTTAAAATATAAAAACTCAGTCCAATGTATTATTTTATGGAGAACTATATTGTTCAAATGAAACGGGATTACGATGACTTAGTTTTTTCATGGAAACAAATCAAAGAATCTATACTTAAGTTTGTTTTCTCGTTTCATATTTTTAGAATTAATTGAGAATATATTGTATTGAATTTTTATAACTATATTTCAAACTGTTAACAAGTTGTTAAATTATTTAAATTTAAATTTTTATGATTATATAGTGAGTGAGAAATATAAAATAATAAATAATCCTTCTATTTAATGACTAACAGTTTTTCTAAGAGCAGTGTATTTATTTAATATTCAAGGTAATTTTTTTCCTGCTGAATTTATAATTTTAAAATAGGTAAACATAAATTTAATGATTTTAAATATTTTAAAGTTAAGAGTATATATCCATTTTAAAACAGTTTCATTATGTTTGATAAAACTTTTTAGTAATAAAAGTTATACATGTCTAAAAGTAAATTCGCAAATAAACTGAGGAAGCCATGAGCAAAACGTGACAAGAGCGTTATGCATGAAAGTTCTTAAAATATTAATTAAGTTCTTGAAATATTAATTACAAGCAAATCTTAATTCGTAAATATTTAATGCTTGTATTTATCTATTTATATCAAATTTCATAAATTAATAAGACTTACGATATTTTAATTCAGTTGCTTCAATAATTGATTCAGTTTTCTTTATTGAAACTGGAATTACTTCCAAGTCAATAATCATGTAATCAGTCAGGGAAGTGAAATTGTCTCATAACAAAAATTTAATTTTAATACTAAGAATTTCTGTTATAATAGAAACAAAACTATTAAAAATAATAAAAATGGGTTAAAAAATGACTATACATTTATGAATTTAAATTACCTGGGGAAATAAACCTATTTTATATACCTATTTTATATATTATATATTTTATAACCTATTTTATATAATGAGATGCCATGCTCAATTTGAGTAAAATTGAGATAAATATATAATGCCACAATATTTTTAATTTAAAAAGACTGAAATTTTATTGTAGAAAAGATAGTTTAGTAAAAACTCTTTTCTATATTTTGAATAACAAAATTATTATTATTGAAACAATTTATTAGATGTGATACATATTTTAAATTTAAGAATATAGTTGATTTTAGAAATGTAATAAAATAAGTATTCATGATATATATTTTTTAATTAATATAAGATTGTTTCATTCAAATCAAGAAACTTGTATTAAAACTTGTTGTTCCTGCAAAATGACTAATAGAGACAGGTTTCATTTTAACAGAGGTACTTATATTTTAAGTAACATTCTAAATTACTTTTTCAACAAGGCGCATCAGAATTTTAACAAATTAAGCAATATTAAAAAAAACATTTTCTGATGATACCCTTTTATTAGATAATCTGACAACTAAACATTTATCTATAATAATAATTTCAGTGCCAATAACTTCAATAACGTTTTTTTTTAAATCTTTCTAGGAAATATTAGGATTAGAGGATGAAAGTAAATAACTTTTCTAATTTAATCTGAATTCTTTTATTGAGCTTTAGTACCAAGGAAATGTACAAAATATTAAATAGGCAAATAACTGATATTCTTTGTGTTTTAAAATAACATACCTTGAATAAAAATTTCAAATGTATTTGGATATCATTATTACTATGTCAAACTCAGTATCTAAATTATATACTTTTGAATATGTCTATCATATAGACTTTTATCCATTCAAATAATATATTTGAAAGTATATTTTATCTTTTTATTTAGACATACAACCTTTTGGACATACAGCATTTTTTTATTTTTTAAATTTTCGATTTGCTCTTATTTTAATGAGATGCCAAGCTGCTAAACAATGCCCTGAGAAATATTTATGATTATCAAGACGGTTGTTGATTGACTGAAGTACTATTGTAATTGTAATTGTACATGCGTAATTGTAGTTAGAAATCTTAAAGATTATCCATAATTGGTCTTTTACAGATTATAAAAGATCTATATTATTAATAATCTAGTAATAATAAATTATTTAAAAAACAATAGAAAAATATACATGTTTTAGAAAGCAAATATAACATTATTACATAATATGAAATAATGAACAGAAAAGTTATCTAGTAAATCTCTATTTGTCACATGTTAAAATTTTTACAGAATTTAAATTGTGTTTCACTAAGTTCTGAAAATACAAATGTTCACTTTTTCTTAAGTCTTAGAATGGTAATTTATTATTGCGAGTCGCATAATTTAGAAATATTGCAAAGTGGCTTAGGAATATAATGACACACTAGGGGATACTGTTATTTCACACTCCATAACAAGATAATCAAATAAATTTTTAAATTTTTTTCTATAATAATGAAGACATATGCTTATTAGGTATCAAGAGCATCATGCGATATTTGTAGTTTCAATGATAAATAAACATTTGAAACTTCGCTTAAAGCATAAAGTACGAATGTCATTTTACAATATTGAAATGAAACCAATGAGAACATACTACATTAAGTATTACGTTTCCAATATTGTATTAAATTATTTTATAATAAATGTCCGATTTCCGCAAATCATATAAATTATTTTGACATTTTTAATACAACTTAACAGAAAATTATTTTGAAAAACTTATAAAGTTTTTGTTCAGGAAATTTATTTTCCTTTAATGCATTGATTGTAATTTAGAAATTTTCATTGCTTAAAGACCCAAGTATTTTGTTTACTAAGACTTGTCAAACACTATTCATATTTCTTTGTCAATTTTGATGCATGTGTGTATGCTTTTCATGTATTTATGCATGTGTGATATTATCATGCATTTTTTGTATATTTCTAAATATTTTTGGTAACCATTTTTTTGTGACTCCAAATTTTCTTGTTAGACCAACTGAGTTTTTTGTAATTTACCTTTTTTCTTTTCCCATACTAATTAATTGAAGTTTTCCCCATACTCGTTCTGATGTTTCGGGTTTATTTGGCACTTCAAAATACGCTGCAATCTAAAGAAGAAGAGAAACTAAGTTACGAAGTTACAGATTCTTCAAGGTGGAGAAAAATCATAGAAAAGTATAATAAACTTCAACTTAAATCATTTAGAGTCGAACATTATTTTCTAAAAATACTCAAAATAATTACTATGGAGAAATTCGCTACGAGGTGATGTAAAATTTCAATTGCTGGACTTACTCAATACCCTTTTCAAATGCAAGCAAACTTCTCCATCTGTTCCTCTTTAAGAATCTACGAGTAATCTTGCAGTGATCTGATCTCAAAACTAAATTTCTTATTGAAATGATGGTATCCCTCAGTGACATTTTTTATGTAATTTTTTTAATTTCTCATGTTTTTTGTTTTGCTTCTTACCTATCTGTCAGTGAACATTTTCACTTATTTTTATATGTTTTGTTTAAATATAACACGTACTTTACTACACATTATATCAAAGTTTAGAAAATCCATTTGTCAGATAAAATTGACTTCTCCATTAAGTGTTCTTAAAATTTCAAAATTTAATTTTGATTTTCCTACCTAATAAATTCCGATATTATTATTTATGCCTATTAGCTTTTTCTAAATTTAATGCTCTGTACTACAACACCTTTGAATGTCAAAAGAAAAACGTACAAATTATATAGATATACCTATAGTGTGTATTTATTATCAAGAAATCAATTCACTTTTCTAATGAATTTAAATTTTGATTTTTTTATAGTTTTAATATACTTTTTTTATAAAAAACTTTTGTGTTTGGTACATTTTTATAATAGTAAAAGTGTATTTTTTTGTGGTTATTTTAATAAAAATTCAAGAAAATAAGCTTCAGTAGTGATGTCAATATTGTATCGTTTTTATATACAAGAACTATTTATCTTTATTTGCACTTTCATATTTCTTAATTTTTTATGTTAATTCAAATTAGTTTCTAAATTTGATCTAAAATTCAATGATTCTTCCTACTACAATATTACAGAATTTTGTGCAAGCTCACACCTACAGTACGCGATGGTACTTCTTTTATTAATTTCATGGCAACACACTCTTTTATGTTTACATTCAAATACATTATTTCAGTTTTTAATAAATGAAATTCATATTTTAGTAGTTGTTTACCTCATTGTTTTCGTATTTAAATATAAATAATCTTAGAAAAATTGTAATTACATGCGTGCATTTGTTGTATGCATGTATTTCGCAAAAACGTTTTATAATCTATAGTTCTAAAAAAGAGCTATTAAAAAGGAAATGCAAACATAATTTTATTTTTATAATTATTGTTATACCTAAAATTCATGTCCAGCCAACTGAATTTTAATTTATGAAGGAAATGCACTTAAGATATATTTTTTGGAAACATATACTTGT
The DNA here is from genome assembly GCA_037975125.1 of Latrodectus hesperus. Classification (NCBI taxonomy): domain Eukaryota; kingdom Metazoa; phylum Arthropoda; class Arachnida; order Araneae; family Theridiidae; genus Latrodectus; species Latrodectus hesperus. The sequence goes on along the minus strand of CM075857.1, from coordinate 37,964,963 downwards.
GGTATTTCATATAAAAAGGATAAGTAATTTAATTTTTCAAAATTGTACTTTAAACAACTTAATTTTTAAGCCGCAAAATTTGATACGACTGACATTCTAAAGTTAATTATTTATTATTTAACTGGATTAAAATATTTTACAGTTTTTAAAATCAATAAATAAATTTAATTATTTATAAAATTGTTTACGATATTTGAGTGGAGTACAGTTACTGATGAATTTATTTCAGATAAACTTTTTTGTTGAGAAACAAATTTTGTTTAATGGCCCAGAATTCTTACAGTTTTTTTATCTTAAAAAGAAGAAGCATGTTACTCTTGGTTTCTTTTGGACTTCTCAAACTTCACGAACTGGAAATAACTCATGTAACTGTTTGAAAGCATATTTTTAGCATATATTGTAAAACACAAAATGTATATCTATTTTAAGTGAAATATATCATTTCAGTGGTAGTATCTGAAAGAGGTAAATATAAACATGACATTTTATACAATTATTTCTTATTGAAAAATTAAATTGTTTGCAGTATATTTATCACATCTAATATCGAATGAGACTTTCAGTTTTAACAAACTGGAAAAGGTTAAATCCTTATGTTATTCCCATTTTCCATGACGCGTTGCTGTAGCAAATATCCGCCTTACCTACAGGACAAGTGCTTTTCCACCATAGGCATTTCAACCAATGGTCTACCTATTTTGTGATTCTGGAAATGAAATCGACAGAAACTGGTTTATTGGTCTTGAGGAACTGTTAAGATGTTGAGGAGACAGAATCATGTGCTGGTCTAATTTATTTGTAAGCTCTGTACTTAAGAGCTCTCAGCCCTTTATAGCTTTTTCTTAACCAGTGGAAGTTAGAAAATTATGCAGAAACAATGATTTCTTATACAGTATGCTTTTCTGTTGAATTTATATGATATATTTGATTTTACGAAATTACTCCGAGTAAACAGAAACATCTTTATAAAATGATTTGCACATAATCGTTAAAAAAAAACTCATGTGTATATTATCTTAATTAAATATAACTGCAAATCTGATTATATATGCCACATTTTAAATCTATGAAAAATGAAATAAATATTGAACATTATGTACGGAGAAAAGCGAGTTATGATACATTATAATAAATATATTTGGAATCATTTATTTCATAAATTAATTTTGTTAATATGATTGAGAAAATGCGCAGTCTCTTAAAATGTTGTTTCTCTACTAATAGAATCGCTACAACTTCTTAACGGAAATAGGTCTAAGGCATATTTTCATTTTAAGTCATAAAAATAATATTTTATTAATTTTATTATTAATATTAAAAAATAATATTTTATTATTTTATTATTTAATTATAAAAATAATATTTATTATCATGCATATTCATATAATTATTGAATATGAATATGCATGATGTAACTTAATTTATAATTTTCGTCCCCCTCAAGTCCTACAGGCTGCCTCACCGTGGGGAGGGGGTGCCACTGGGCGGAGTGGGCGAAGTATGTCGGGAGTGTATTCTCCTGGTAGGGTCGCCCAAGGCGTGAAGGTCACTCCACTGTGCCCAGCTAAAGTCTCTAGGCTCCGGAGCTAAGTCAGACTTCCGCAACCGGAGTTCCAGGTCCCTGATCATAGAAGCTGCCTCTTACCCCACCCATGATTAATTCACCCAGAATTAATTCAAATTTTCGTGGCAAATAAGAAGGTTTGGATTGTTACCCTAATGCCATACAAAAATGATTCAGATTTTTAATTATTCTAAAAATTGAGGGGAAAATAAATTATGTCTATATAAATGCTAATAATAAAAAGACATTTTCTAAATTGCAATGTAGCATTAATATTATTTTTTTTAGTGATTTCACAGTTTGCAAAATTAATTCTGATGCACAGCCATTTTACTATTTTTTTTATTCATTGAAAGAATAAAATTGATTATTTGAAGAAACTCTTCAATTTGTTTCATAGTTGAAATTTCATTAATTTTTATGAGATTGTTGTAAGAAAATCTCACAAATCTTATGAATTAAATAATAGTCATCAATGTATTGATGCTATTTTAAATTCCATTTTATTTTTCATTTCCACGGTAAATTCAAGATTGTTTGATATTTTAAACTGAAATAATTTAAAAGTATTGAATATTACAAATTCTCTTTGATTGCCAGTATTACGAAACTATATATTTTAATAAATTTCAAGATAATACAGTAAGAAAATATTTAAAAATTAATGTAATATGTTACAAGTTAATTTATAGTGATATTCTCTCTTAAAAATATTTCCTGCTTAAATGATAAAATTAAACCAGAATAAATACTCTAAATCCCAGTCTTTTAAATCAAAAACATATAATCTGAACTCAATAATTTTGAGCAAAATTTTATAATAGATAAATGGATCTGTAAATCAATTATTAAAATCTTGAAAAATATGGAAATGAAATAATTTGCGAAATGATTGCATAATTTACTTACAGGATTGTTTAAAATTGAATTAGGGTCATAAATACATATATTCATTAGGCATCACTTTATTATCCTAACCAAGTTCTTTATATGCCAATTTAATAAAATCACAATCTAAAATCTATAATTTGCACGCATTCATAGAACATATTTTTAAAATTTAAACTTATGCCTTCATTTCACATAAGTTTCTTTGTAATATATTTTTCAAAATGTTCAACGTATGTGCTTATTTTATGACAGTTAATATCATTCTGATTAGTTCTTTACATTTGAATTATATTAATTTAATTCAGGAATTTGTGTGATAAATATACTTTAATAAATTTTAACCATTTATACATTAGCACATGTTAAAGTTTTAAAGGCTTCTGAAAATTAAACTCTTGTAGGAACAAAATAATTTTAAGCACAACTTGATAAAAATAAGCTTACAAACTATTGAAAAGTTATAGCCAGCTGACGTTTGACTCTAATAGCTTTAGAAGCATATTTTCATCGAAAATCGAAATATCCATAAATTATACCTACCACTATGATATTTACATCTTAATCAAAAATTTAGAAACTTGTCAAGCGTAACATATATTATAATTAAACATTATGTATTTAACATACACTATAATTAACATTTGTTAATGAATGAAAGAACGCAATTTAGTTAAACATAATATAAGGATAAATATTATATAACAGTTTGTTTTTAAAATGATGGCATATTATTTATAATTTATCTCATCCTATCAGTTTAGTTTTTAATAGTACTTCTTTTAATATATGTCTAAGTACATCCTTAAAGAATTTCTATTAACAAATGAAAAAATGTCGAGTTACAAAACTTAACTTCAGGTATTTAAATTACTTTGAAATATCATTCTAAAAGGCATGCATCATATTATGAATAATGTTAAAAGTGTAATGTTTGTGTCAACAAATATAGAAATAGCACAAAATATTACAAGAAAAAATAACCTATACACAGTTTAAGTAAAAATATTCACTCACTGTTTATTTAAAAGTAGAAGTACCAAAAATATATGAATCGAAATCTTAACATATGAATTACTTAAAAAAATCAGTAAATAAATAACATCAATAAAATATAAATGAAATTGAAATTCACTTTAATAAAAAAGAACAAAATAAATTTAAAATTGCATAATGTACCAATATAGCCAATTAGCTTGGTCAGTGTGTATTAACCACTTTGGCAACAAAGTATGGATTTCCTGTAACTTCCAAAACATTCCAAACAACACCAAAATTAAACCAAAAATCTTATAAGACCACAAACATAAAATCGTAAATCAATCTCAACAATCAGTCTATAAATATAGTTACAGAGAAAACATTAAATGTTACCCGTGTTTTTAATATTAAAAAATTAATTACAAACGAAGCAACATTCTATAAATCTAGAAATTACTGACTAAGTGTTGATAAGGTGGATTACACTCCTTGAAGAAGCTGAGTATATTGGTATTTCATTATATTTTATATTTCTATTAAATTGAATTTCAATTTCTCACTTGTATTTTATTGATGTTTTAGTTTTCATCAGTTCCGATAAAACAATCTCTTCCGAAAGAATTGTTTCTAAAAACAGTGTGTGGAGTGACTATAGTCTTCCACAGTTGGCCAACATTGTAACATCGGATATATTGAGATGATCCAAGTTAAAACAAATAAGCCAACTATTTAACGTTGACACAGACATCAACGAGTACCAAGCCTCACCACACAAAACCATCTCCAATTGTTACCAGTAAGAGTTTACTGCCACGAGATTAATAATGTTTATATTGTAAAACATGTTTTGTTAAATTTTTCACTGTATTTAAATTGTAATTATTAATCTTGATTTATTTAGTCATTTTATCTCATTATATATAATTTCTTAGATATAGGAATTTTCTCACATAATTAAGTTTAATATTGTTAACGTAATGAAATGCTATTAAGATTTACCTTTCTGAACTTTTAAAATTATATTTTTTAAAACATATATATAAATATGTTCTGTATAAAAAGTAATTCACAATTTTTTGTTAAAATAGATATGACTATTTTTTTCAGTTACATATTAACTAAATCCAATTTTTATGAATTTTAGGCAACAATCCAAATTTTGTTACTGAAAGTTTGCTGTAAAGATAAGTTTCTTGCTTCATATGAACGAAAATAAACGATAATTATAATGTGTTCTCAGCATTTTGATACAATAATTAATTGTGTTACGAATTTTGAGTTTAATTAAATTAAAAATAATATAAGGTCTTCAAACAGGAAACAATTAGTAATCATCATTTAATGAAACAAAAATATAAATTTTAAAATATTGTCTTGCATTTTCTTAAATTAAGAAGGATTTAAAGAATTAATAAGAAAACCTTCAAATATTCTTCACTGAATAGTTTAACCATTCTTTTTTAAAAACAACTTTCCTTTCAACATTGTGTTCCTTTACCATTTTCAAAATATAATTGGGCACTGATTACTCAGCAAAATAAATTCTTCGAGAATCTTTCAAATGTAATTATAATTTTCCAGGCTACGATAATTATTTAAGTTTTTAAAATAAATATTAAAAAAAACTATTTAATGAATTCCTTCAAACTAGGATAATTTAGATTGTTATTATATACGAAAATATTTGAAAATTTTCCTTCATTAAAATAATTATAAAATATGTCTCTATTTTTATTAAAATACTATGTTTGACTGACAAATTACGGAAAAACACAAGAGAATAAAATTGACCTTTAAAATTATTTTCATTTTCTGTAATTGATTTTTAACTAGAAAAAATAAATATTTTCCAAGGGTAAGTTTTAAAAAGTTTGGTTCATTCTTCTTTGAATTAACTTTTCCATAAGTGAATAAAAATTAAATTAAATTAAAAACAAACTTGGATGCAAGTAAATATTTTCTGAAATACAATTTCTAAACATATAAACAAATAAATTCATATCATCATAAATATACAAAATCAAATAACATTTTTATTATTCCAATTAACATTATACTTTTAATTTAACATAAATCAACTTATAGCAAAAAATCTTCGGTATGTTAAATTTTTTACTAATTATTATTTCGGTTATTTATTGTGTATTATAATAATTATATTCAAATGATGTATAATAATCACTTCCTTTTACCAATGATATTCCTGTTCTATTATTAAACAGAGGCAGATGTACTCTAGGAAAGAATTAAATTTGCAGTGAGAACATTATTTTGTTCGATCTTATATATCAATGCCTTAAATTTTGCGAGAACATCTTCGAATAGTAAGAATTTTTGCTAGATATATGGAATTATATTTGATGCTATCAAAAATGTTTATAATGTATTACCATGAAAGGAACATAATAGACAAACAAAACCATTTCGTCTAATCAATGTAACATCTAATAAGCTATCTAAAACCATTAGCAAGAAAACTTTTAAAATTAAAAAAGAAATGTTTAATTACATTAATATGAAATTGAAAAATATTAACATATTCGAATATAAAGAAAAATATAAGAATATTTCAAAGATTTAAAAATTAAAACTCATTATTTGCAATTCGAAATGTTGTGCAGATTAAAATCTTTTTGTGGTTTATTTCATGCTTATGTGTAAGAAACAAACATTTACAAAAATGTTTTGGATAAGCCATTATTATAATATTTTTAACTTTTTAAATTTAATAAATAAAATTCACACTTGATTGTAGTTTTTGCTTTAATAATAAGTTTTAGAAGTAAATTTTTATCAGGTGTAAATTTCTTAAATTATATGGAAATATTAAGTTTTTATCAACATTTGATTACACGATTTTTAATAAAATCATTTTATCATAGTTTTTAATCAGATTAATGGATGGTAAAGCTGTAATATGTTCAATATAAAATGTGATAAAATTTATAATTTTTTATTGATTTAGTTATCAAATATTTACATATATTGCACTTTTCATTGTAAGTATTTTTTGCACATAAAAATTACACCCAAATTATATGTAGTATGATATTTCTCAGTGCCAATTTTTATTACATTTTATTGAAGCTGTTACTATTATTGAATATTTTCCATATTATTCCTTACCAAATATTTAAATACGCTTTGGGCAACAAAAATATCATTGATTGTGCAAAAGAAAACAAAATACTAGGTTTCAAGTATATTAGTTGATATCTTCTGGTTAAAAATAATAGTAATATGTCTTAAAGTATGTTAAAATGTCTGCATATTAAGTTTGTGTTCTCGAAATTGCTATTAAAATATATATTTAATTAGACAAGCATCCTTAGAGCTACATTTAATTAAACGTTGATTTATAAACTTCTCATTAAATTTAATATTAAATTTTATTCATAATTAAACTTAAAAAATTTATAATTTAATTTAATATAAAAAGACTAATATTAAATTTAACATCAATTTGATTTATTGGTATGATAAAGTAATGTATGTTTTGTTCTTGTAAAAATATTCAATTATTATACATTCCGGAAGCGGATGAAATAAAAAGTGGTTAATTCAATCGGAAATTAAACGTAAAAAAAGTGTAAAATAAAATATAATTTTCTTTTATTTTTGTAAAAGTAAAGCCTGCAGAATTTTCACAAGTAAAATAATTCTCTAGTAACAAATCATAAAAACAAAAAATGGGATACACTGAAACAACTTAACGTAAATTTCAAAACATTTAGAAAAGTGAAATAAAAATTTTAATGCAATTTTGAAAATAAAACTGAATAAAAATTAAGCATTTCATATAACTATACAGAAATGCTACTTAAAATTGAATTACCTTTAAGGAAACATGAAGAAATTTTAACTGAATTCCAATTATCATTATACGCGTAAATATTAGATCAGAAAATTATTTGATTCAGTTGTACTAGGGGTAAAAAGCAAAACAATAATCTGCAGTATTAATCAGGAAATCTAAGAACTAATATGTATATAATAATAAGAGTTAAGAATATATACGATTTTACTTTATTTAATTTATGAATTTAAACAATTTCTTTAAAGCTAATATACTTAAAAGAGTATGCGTGTTAAAAGAAAAAAAGAACTGATATTTAAAACATTTTCTCGAGAAAAGAAACTCAGCTAAAAGTACCTTTAAGAATATTTAACTCCAAAGCATTAAATGGTCGGCGAATCATACTAAATTTAGATAATAAAAATTTATATCTCGAAATAAAAATTTATATAAAAACTTTGTCTAATATTTATAAACAGAAGAATAAAAAAATTAAATTTTATGCATATTATTGAAGTTTAAATAATATTTGAGGACTTCTTGCGTCATTCATATATATATATATATATATATATATATATATATATATATATATATATATATATATATATATATATATATATATATATATATATATATATATATATATACATATACATATATATATATATATATATATATATATATATATATATATATATATATATATATATATATATATATATATATATATATATATATATATATATATATATATACATATATATATATATATATATATATATATATATATATATATATATATATATATATATATATATATATATATATATATATATATATATATATATATATTTCATTGCTATACAGATTTTGTTGTTACTGTATTCCTATAAAATCAACTACAGTTATTGGTTGGTTGAAATACATTCAGATTGCCGAAGACAATTTATTAATGAATATTCTACATTCTCCGTAGATATAGCTTAACTTCATATAGTATTTTAATATCCTAAGCATTTGTCTCTTTAAATAGTCTTGAGATCATTGATCATTTGATTTTATGAAGAACTGAAATATGTTTGAAATTTCATGCAGTCTTAATGTATTGATTGACGAATATATTTTATAAAGGCGAGAGAATGCAACTAGACACTTGCTAATTACGGATGTTTTTCAAATTCAAAATCATCTCAACTCTAAGTATGATAAATACATGAATTGAGGCTAATCTTGAGTAAATGTTATTGCAATAAATATTATTATCCCTTAATTGTGATATTAAAGCATTTTACTCTACATACATTTACCCAAAATTCTCATAGCTCAATAATTTAGGTTTTTTCACAGCTCAGTTTAATGTTAGTAGAGAAGTGTTTTACAACATACTTTATTCAGGCGCATCTATAGAAAGCTTAAGTTATTACGAATACTACTGCTTATCATTTTCACTCATAAAGCGAGAAATGTCAGTATTTACGAAAATTGTCGTTGAAGTTTCTTTGATGATATGTTCCTCAGACAAGATAAATTCGAAGAGTGACTTTATAAAATATCATATTTAGGTTTCGTTTCTTAAAATTTAATAATAGCGCGAAGGTATGTTATTCATAACGAAAAATTTCAATGTATCTAAAATATAAGAAATAAATACATTCTTCCATTTTTTAAGTAAAACATTAAAATTACTTATAATAAACATAAAAACAGTGAGAATTATTTTTCTCCATTTATTTTAGTTATACTTGTTACATTATACTGATGATTTTATGATTAAACTAATGATTTTAATTTTAAGGTTAATAAACTAATTTTTTGGAATTCAAATATTTCATTTTAAATTTATAAAAATGTTATTTTTTATCAGCTTAATAGAATACATAATATATGTAATAATTTAAACAATATCAATAAGGAAATAAATAGACTAAAAAATATTCTAACTTATAATAACATTCCAATCAACATTATTAAACACTATTTGGCTAGTAGAACATTGCTTATAAGAGTGAAGTAAGGCGTAGTTATATACTACAGAAGGGTCACCCAAGCCTTGAAGGTCTTATAAGAAGCTTGAAATGCTAATAGCGTTTACACTTAGTCGTTAAATTTATGTATTTATTTATATGATTTACATGCATTTGCTGCGGTTCTTGCAGATTTGTATTTGGATCTGGATTTAATTTTAATTTTGATTACTATAAATTAAATACATTTTGGCAACATTGGATTTTGGCTTATATATTTTAGCAAAGATATATATGGCTTAGATATTTTGGCTTAACTTTTACTTCTTTTATTCTGATTGGATATTTTAGTTTGAACTTTTTGGTGTGGCTTTGGGGTGTACTGGCTTCTTTTTAAGACTATGTCTTGGGCCAGTGCAGAAAAGCCATACTTAGTGCCAATGTGGTCAACACCCCCTGATGAAGCTCGTCATGTTGGAACTTCATTCTATTTTCTTTGAAATTTTAAAATATATATTGAATATTTTTCCAACTGTTTACTATATTTCGTATTTTCAATGTATTGTTGTATATTTGGTATTTTCAAAGTATTATTCTTTATCTAATATTTAATTTTATAAATTTGGTTTTTGACAAACTTTATGAATATTATTATTCTCCATTTGGTATTTTCAATGTATTTTAAATGTATAATTCTCCATCTAGTATTTTAATATCATTCTTCATCTAATATTTGATTATTAATTTTATAAAATGTACTATTTATTATATTTTAGCTGCTTTTGTGCTGAAAGTATTGCTACACATAAATGTTTTAACTCTATATTCTTATACTTTTCAATTCTGTATCTATTCTTGTATCTTCTTTCAATTTTCGCTTATGATACTTCTAAACTTGCATTATATATATATATATATATATATATAATTATATATATATATATATATATATATATATATATATATATATATATATAATATATAAAATGTTTGTCTGAATCTGTAATATATAAACTCTCAGTTTTTAAAATTAGTTTTTACAAAATTTCATTTTTAATGACGTTTAGGAAAAGATTTAATGAATATGTTAAAGGAAAGAAAATAATTATGTATTAAATTTACAAAATGATAGGCATTTTTATCTGATTTTTAGTTGTTTTGCAGGTAGCTGAAATGAAGATAAAGACATTTTTGATGACACTTATCCCCAAGATACTTTTTTAAGGGAAAGCTCAAAATGAGATTAGAAAGATAAATGTGTCAAATGATCAAAACTATTGTCAAACTAAATATTTTATTAATGTTTAATTTGATTTTCTAGGCGTAAATTATAAAGAGAATAAATATAACT